>JAHCLQ010000873.1:0-39299 GCA_023678885.1 Pogostemon cablin
TAAACATTTACTTCATTTTGATGCATATTTACTTCATTGCGATCAACATTTCCTTCGTTTCAATGCATATTTACTTCATTTTGATGCATATTTACCTCATTACGATCAATATTTCCTTCGTTTCGATGCATATTTGTTTTGTTTTGATGCACATTTACTTTATTTTGATGCTCATTTTCTTGTTTCGATGCATATTTACTTCATTTTAATTCAAATTTTGATGTATTTTTCTTTCGTTTCATTTGATATTTACTTCATTTTGATGCATATTTCCTTTATTTTGATGCAGATTTACTTCACTACATTCAACATTTCCTTTATTTTGATGCATATTTTCTTTATTTTGATGCATATTTACTTCATTACGATCAATATTTTCTTCATTTCGATGTATATTTACTTCATTTTGAAGAATATTTACTTCATTACGATCAACATTTCCTTCGTTTTGATGCTTATTTACATCATTTTGATGCATATTTACCTCATTAAGATCAACATTTCCTTCTTTTCGATGCATATTTCTTTCGTTTCAATGAATATTTTCTTCATTTTGATGCATATTTACTTCATTGCGATCAACATTTCCTTCGTTTCGAAGCATATTTACTTCATTTTGATGTATATTTACCTCATTACGATCAACATTTCCTTCGTTTCGATGCATATTTTTTTTGTTTTGATGCACATTTACTTCAATTTGATGCTCATTTTCTTGTTTTGTTGCATATTTACTTCATTTTGATTCAAATTTTGATGCATTTTTTTTCGTTTCAATTGATATTTACTTTATTTTGATGCATATTTCCTTCATTTTGATGCAGATTTACTCCATTACGTTCAACATTTCTTTCGTTTTGATGCATATTTTCTTCATTTTGATGCATATTTAATTCATTACGATCAATATTTCCTTCGTTTCGATGTATATTTACTTTATTTTGATGCATATTTACTTCATTACGATCAACATTTCCTTCGTTTTGATGCTTATTTATATCATTTTGATGCATATTTACCTCATTGAGATCTACATTTCCTTCGTTTCGAAGCATATTTCTTTCATTTCGATAAATATTTACTTCATTTTGATGCATATTTACTTAATTGCGATCAACATTTCCTTCGTTTCGATGCATATTTACTTTATTTTGATGGATATTTACTTCATTACGATCAACATTTCCTTTATTTCGATGTATATATACTTCATTATGATGTATTTACCTCATTACGATCAATATTTCCTTCGTTTCGATGCATATTTCTTTTGTTTTGATGCATATTTTCCTTCGTTTCGATGCATATTTACTTTATTTTGATGGATATTTACTTCATTACGATCAACATTTCCTTTGTTTCGATGTATATTTACTTCATTATGATATATTTACCTCATTATGATCAACATTTCCTTCATTTCGATTAATATTTCTTTTGTTTTGATTCATATTTTACATCGTTTCGATGCATATTTACTTTATTTTGATGGATATTTACTTCATTACGATCAACATTTCATTCGTTTTGATGCATATTTACTTCATTTCGATGCATATTTCCTTAATTTTGATGCATATTTACTTCATAACGACCAATATTTCCTTCGTTTCGATGCATATTTATTTCATTTTGATGCATTTACATCATTATAATCAACATTTCCTTTGTTTTGATGCATATTTCTTTTGTTTTGATGCACATTTACTTCATATTGATGCTCATTTTCTTGTTTCGATGCATATTTACTTCATTTTAATTCAAATTTTGATGTATTTTTCTTTCGTTTCAATTGATATTTACTTCATTTTGATGCATATTCCTTCATTTTGATACAGATTTACTTCACTACGATCAACATTTCCTTTGTTTCGATGTATGTTTCCTTCATTCTGATGCATATTTACTTCATTACGATCAACATTTCCTTCGATTCGATGCATATATCCATCATTTCGTTGCATATTTCCTTCGTTTCGATGTATATAATTACTTCATTTCGATGCATATTTACTTCATTTCGATGCATATTATCTTCATTTTGATGCATATTTACTTCATTACGATCAACATTTCCTTCGTTTCAATGCATATTTTCTTCATTTTGATGCATGTTTACCTCATTATGAACAACATTTCCTTCGTTTCGATGCAAATTTCTTTCGTTTTGATGCACATTTACTTCATTTTGATGCTCATTTCTCGTTTCGATGCATATTTAATTTATTTTGATTCAAATTTTGATGCATATTTACTTCGTTTCGATGCATATTCCTTCGTTTCGATTGATATTTACTTCATTTTGATGCATATTTACTAAATTACGATCAACATTTTCTTCGTTTCGATGCATATTTACTTTATTTTAATGGATATTTATTTCATTACGATCAACATTTCCTTTATTTCGATGTATATTTACTTCATTATGATGCATTTACCTCATTACGATCAATATTTTCTTAGTTTCGATGCATATTTCTTTTGCTTTGATGCATATTTTCTTTCGTTTCGATGCATATTTACTTTATTTTGATGGATATTTACTTCATTACGATCAACATTTCCTTCATTTGATGCATATTTACTTCATTTCGATGCATATTTCCATAATTTTGATACATATTTACTTCATAACGACCAATATTCCCTTCGTTTCGATGCATATTTACTTTATTTTGATACATTTACCTCATTATAATCAACATTTCCTTTGTTTCGATGCGTATTTCTTTTGTTTTGATGCACATTTACTTCATTTTGATGCTCATTTTCTTGTTTCGATACATATTTATTTCATTTTAATTCAAATTTTGATGTATTTTTCTTTCGTTTCAATTGATATTTATTTCATTTTGATGCATATTTCCTTCATTTTGATGCAGATTTACTTCTCTACATTCAACATATCCTTTGTTTTGATGCATATTTTCTTCATTTTGATGCATATTTACTTCATTACGATTAATATTTTTTCATTTCGATGTATATTTACTTCATTTTGAAGCATATTTACTTCATTACGATCAACATTTCCTTCATTTTGATACTTATTTACATCATTTTGATGCATATTTACCTCATTAAGATCAACATTTCCTTCGTTTCGATGCATATTTCTTTCGTTTCAATGAATATTTACTTCATTTTGATGCATATTTACTTCATTGCGATCAACATTTCATTCGTTTCGATGTATATTTACTTCATTTTGATGCATATTTACCTCATTACGATAAACATTTCCTTCGTTTCGATGCATATTTTTTTTGTTTTGATGCACATTTACTTCATTTTGATGCTCATTTTCTTGTTTTGTTGCATATTTACTTCATTTTGATTCAAATTTTTATGCATTTTTCTTTCGTTTCAATTGTTATTTACTTTATTTTGATGCATATTTCCTTCATTTTGATGCAGATTTAATCCATTACGATCAATATTTCCTTCGTTTCGATGTATATTTACTTCATTTTGTTGCATATTTACTTCATTACGATCAACATTTCCTTCGTTTTGATGCTTATTTACATCATTTTGATGCATATTTACCTCATTAAGATCTACATTTCCTTCGTTTAGAAGCATATTTCTTTCATTTCGATAAATATTTACTTCATTTTGATGCATATTTACTAAATTATGATCAACATTTCCTTCGTTTAGATGCATATTTACTTTATTTTGATGGATATATACTTCATTACGATCAATATTTCCTTTATTTCGATGTATATTTACTTCATTATGATGTATTTACCTCATTACGATCAATATTTCCTTCGTTTCGATGCATATTTCTTTTGTTTTGATGCATATTTTCCTTCGTTTTGATGCATATTTACTTTATTTTGATGGATATTTACTTCATTACGATCAACATTTCCTTCATTGTGATGCATATTTAGTTCATTTCGATGCATATTTCCTTAATTTTGATGCATATTTACTTCATAACGACCAATATTTCCTTCGTTTTGATGCATATTTACTTCATTTTGATGCATTTACCTAATTATAATCAACATTTCATTCGTTTCGATGCATATTTCTTTTGTTTTGACGCACATTTACTTCATTTTGATGCTCTTTTTCTTGTTTCGATGCATATTTACTTCATTTTAATTCAAATTTTGATGTATTTTTCTTTCGTTTCAATTGATATTTACTTCATTTTGATGCATATTTCCTTCATATTGATGCAGATTTACTTCACTACATTCAACATTTCCTTTGTTTTGATGCATATTTTCTTCATTTTGATGCATATTTACTTTATTACGATCAATATTTTCTTCATTTCGATGTATATTTACTTCATTTTGAAGCATATTTACTTCATTACGATCAACATTTCCTTCGTTTTGAAGCTTATTTATATCATTTTGATGCATATTTACCTCATTAAGATCTACATTTCCTTCGTTTCGACGCATATTTCTTTCGTTTCAATAAATAATTACTTCATTTTGATGCATATTTACTATATTGCGATCAACATTTCCTTCGTTTCGATGCATATTTACTTCATTTTATTGCATAATTACTTCGTTCAAATCAATATTTTCATCGTTTTTATACATATTTACTTTATTTTGAAGCATATTTACTTCACTACGATCAACATTTCCTTTGTTTCGATGTATGTTTCTTTCATTCTGATGCATATTTACTTCTTTTAGATCAACATTTCCTTCAATTCGATGCATATTTCTTTTGTTTTGATTCATATTTTCCTTCGTTTCTATGCATATTTACTTTATTTTGATGGATATTTACTTCATTACGATCAACATTTCCTTCGTTTTGATGCATATTTCCTTAATTTTGATGCATATTTACTTCATAACGACCAATATTTCCTTCGTTTCGATGCATATTTACTTCATTTTGATGCATTTACCTCATTGTAATCAACATTTCCTTCGTTTCGATGCATGTTTCTTTTGTTTTGATGCACATTTACTTCATTTTGATGATCATTTTCTTGTTTCGATGCATATTTACTTCATTTTAATTCAAATTTTGATGCATTTTTCTTTCGTTTCAATTTATATTTACTTCATTTTGATTTAGATTTACTTCATTACGTTCAACATTTCCTTTGTTTTGATGCATATTTTCTTCATTTTGATGCATATTTACTTCATTAAGATCAATATTTTCTTCATTTCGATGTATATTTACTTCATTTTGATGCATATTTACTTCATTACGATCAACATTTCCTTCGTTTTTATGCTTATTTACATCATTTTGATGCATATTTACCTCATTAAGATCAACATTTCCTTCGTTTCGAAGCATATTTCTTTCATTTCGATAAATATTTACTTCATTTAGATGCATATTTACTTCATTGCGATCAACTTTTCCTTCATTTCGATGCATATTTACTTCATTTTGTTGCATAATTACTTCATTCAGATCAACATTTTCATCGTTTCGATACATATTTACTTTATTTTGATGAATATTTACTTCACTATGATCAACATTTCCTTTGTTTCATTGTATGTTTCCTTCATTCTGATGCATATTTACTTCATTACGATCAACATTTCCTTCGATTCGATGCATATATCCATCATTCGATGCATATTTCCTTCGTTTCGATGTATATAATTACTTCATTTTGATGCATATTTACTTAATTTCGATGCATATTTCCTTCATTTTGATGCATATTTACTTCATTACGATAAACATTTCCTTCGTTTCGATGCATATTTACTTCATTTTGATGCATATTTACCTCATTATGATCATTATTTTCTTCGTTTCGATGCATATTTCTTTCGTTTTGATGAACATTTACTTTATTTTCATGCTCATTTTCTCGTTTCGATGGATATTTACTTCATTTTGATTCAAATTTTGATGCATATTTACTTCGTTTCGATGCATATTTTCTTCGTTTCGATTGATATTTACTTCATTTTGATGCATATTTACTAAATTACGATCAATATTTTCTTCGTTTCGATGCATTTTTACTTTATTTTGATGGATGTTTACTTCATTACGATCAACATTTCCTTTGTTTCGATGTATGTTTACTTTATTATGATGCATTTACCTCATTATGATCAACATTTCCTTTGTTTCGATGCATATTTATTTTTTTTTTATATTTATTTTCCTTCGTTTTGATGCATATTTACTTTATTTTGATGAATATTTACTTCATTACGACCAACATTTCCTTCATTGTGATGCATATTTACTTCATTTCGATGCATATTTCCTTAATTTTGATGCATATTTACTTCATAACGACCAATATTTCCTTCGTTTCGATGCATATTTACTTCATTTTGATGCATTTACCTAATTATAATCAACATTTCCTTCGTTTCGATGCATATTTCTTTTGTTTTGATGCACATTTACTTCATTTTGATGCTCTTTTTCTTGTTTCGATGCATATTTACTTCATTTTAATTCAAATTTTGATGTATTTTTCTTTCGTTTCAATTGATATTTACTTCATTTTGATGCATATTTCCTTCATTTTGATGCAGATTTACTTCACTACATTCAACATTTCCTTTGTTTTGATGCATATTTTCTTTATTTTGATGCATATTTACTTCATTACGATCAATATTTTCTTCATTTCGATGTATATTTACTTCATTTTGAAGCATATTTACTTCATTACGATCAACATTTTCTTCGTTTTGATGCTTATTTATATCATTTTGATGCATATTTACCTCATTAAGATCTACATTTCCTTCGTTTCGACGCATATTTCTTTCGTTTCAATAAATATTTACTTCATTTTGATGCATATTTACTTCATTGCGATCAACATTTCATTCGTTTCGATGCATATTTACTTCATTTTGATGCATATTTACCTCATTACGATCAACATTTCCTTCGTTTCGATGCATATTTTTTTTGTTTTGATGCACATTTACTTCATTTTGATTCTCATTTTCTTGTTTTGTTGCATATTTACTTCATTTTGATTCAAATTTTTATGCATTTTTCTTTCGTTTCAATTGTTATTTACTTTATTTTGATGCATATTTCCTTCATTTTGATGCAGATTTAATCCATTACGATCAATATTTCCTTCGTTTCGATGTATATTTACTTCATTTTGTTGCATATTTACTTCATTACGATCAACATTTCCTTCGTTTTGATGCTTATTTACATCATTTTGATGCATATTTACCTCATTAAGATCTACATTTCCTTCGTTTAGAAGCATATTTCTTTCATTTCGACAAATATTTACTTCATTTTGATGCATATTTACTAAATTATGATCAACATTTCCTTCGTTTAGATGCATATTTACTTTATTTTGATGGATATATACTTCATTACGATCAATATTTCCTTTATTTCGATGTATATTTACTTCATTATGATGTATTTACCTCATTACGATCAATATTTCCTTCGTTTCGATGCATATTTCTTTTGTTTTGATGCATATTTTCCTTCGTTTTGATGCATATTTACTTTATTTTGATGGATATTTACTTCATTACGATCAACATTTCCTTCATTGTGATGCATATTTAGTTCATTTCGATGCATATTTCCTTAATTTTGATGCATATTTACTTCATAACGACCAATATTTCCTTCGTTTCGATGCATATTTACATCATTTTGATGCATTTACCTAATTATAATCAACATTTCCTTCGTTTCGATGCATATTTCTTTTGTTTTGATGCACATTTACTTCATTTTGATGCTCTTTTTCTTGTTTCGATGCATATTTACTTCATTTTAATTCAAATTTTGATGTATTTTTCTTTCGTTTCAATTGATATTTATTTCATTTTGATGCATATTTCCTTCATTTTGATGCAGATTTACTTCACTACATTCAACATTTCCTATGTTTTGATGCATATTTTCTTCATTTTGATGCATATTTATATCATTTTGATGCATATTTACCTCATTAAGATCTACAATTCCTTCGTTTCGACGCATATTTCTTTCGTTTCAATAAATATTTACTTCATTTTGATGCATATTTACTATATTGCGATCAACATTTCCTTCGTTTCGATGCATATTTACTTCATTTTATTGCATAATTACTTCGTTCAAATCAATATTTTCATCGTTTTTATACATATTTACTTTATTTTGAAGCATATTTACTTCACTACGATCAACATTTCCTTTGTTTCGATGTATGTTTCTTTCATTCTGATGCATATTTACTTCTTTTCGATCAACATTTCCTTCAATTTGATGCATATTTCTTTTGTTTTGATTCATATTTTCCTTCGTTTCTATGCATATTTACTTTATTTTGATGGATATTTACTTCATTACGATCAACATTTCCTTCGTTTTGATGCATATTTCCTTAATTTTGATGCATATTTACTTCATAACGACCAATATTTCCTTCGTTTCGATGCATATTTACTTCATTTTGATGCATTTACCTCATTATAATCAACATTTCCTGCGTTTCGATGCATGTTTCTTTTGTTTTGATGCACATTTACTTCATTTTTATGATCATTTTCTTGTTTCGATGCATATTTACTTCATTTTAATTCAAATTTTGATGCATTTTTCTTTCCTTTCAATTTATATTTACTTCATTTTGATTTAGATTTACTTCATTACGTTCAACATTTCCTTTGTTTTGATGCATATTTTCTTCATTTTGATGCATATTTACTTCATTAAGATCAATATTTTCTTCATTTCGATGATATTTACTTCATTTTGATGCATATTTACTTCATTACGATCAACATTTCCTTCGTTTTTATGCTTATTTACATCATTTTGATGCATATTTACCTCATTAAGATCTACATTTCCTTCGTTTCGAAAAATATTTACTTCATTTAGATGCATATTTACTTCATTGCGATCAACATTTCCTTCATTTCGATGCATATTTACTTCATTTTGTTGCATAATTACTTCATTCAGATCAACATTTTCATCGTTTCGATACATATTTACTTTATTTTGATGAATATTTACTTCACTATGATCAACATTTCCTTTGTTTCATTGTATGTTCCTTCATTCTGATGCATATTTACTTCATTACGATCAACATTTCCTTCGATTCGATGCATATATCCATCATTCGATGCATATTTCCTTCGTTTCGATGTATATAATTACTTCATTTTGATGCATATTTACTTAATTTCGATGCATATTTCCTTCATTTTGATGCATATTTACTTCATTACGATAAACATTTCCTTCGTTTCGATGCATATTTACTTCATTTTGATGCATATTTACCTCATTATGATCATTATTTTCTTCGTTTCGATGCATATTTCTTTCGTTTTGATGAACATTTACTTTATTTTCATGCTCATTTTCTCGTTTCGATGGATATTTACTTCATTTTGATTCAAATTTTGATGCATATTTACTTCGTTTCGATGCATATTTTCTTCGTTTCGATTGATATTTACTTCATTTTGATGCATATTTACTAAATTACGATTAATATTTTCTTCGTTTCGATGCATTTTTACTTTATTTTGATGGATATTTATTTCATTACGATCAACATTTCCTTTTTTCGATGTATGTTTACTTTATTATGATGCATTTACCTCATTATGATCAACATTTCCTTCTTTTCGATGCATATTTCTTTTGTTTTGATGCATATTTTCCTTCGTTTTGATGCATATTTACTTTATTTTGATGGATATTTACTTCATTACGATCAACATTTCCTTCATTGTGATGCATATTTACTTCATTTCGATGCATATTTCCTTAATTTTGATGCATATTTACTTCATAACGACCAATATTTTCTTCGTTTCGATGCATATTTACTTCATTTTGATGCATTTACCTAATTATAATCAACATTTCCTTCGTTTCGATGCATATTTCTTTTGTTTTGATGCACATTTACTTCATTTTAATGCTCTTTTTCTTGTTTCGATGCATATTTACTTCATTTTAATTCAAAATTTGATGTATTTTTCTTTCGTTTCAATTGATATTTACTTCATTTTGATGCATATTTCCTTCATTTTGATGCAGATTTACTTCACTACATTCAACATTTCCTTTGTTTTGATGCATATTTTCTTCATTTTGATGCATATTTACTTCATTACGATCAATATTTTCTTCATTTCGATGTATATTTACTTCATTTTGAAGCATATTTACTTCATTACGATTAACATTTCCTTCATTTTGAAGCTTATTTATATCATTTTGATGCATATTTACCTCATTAAGATCTACATTTCCTTCGTTTCGACGCATATTTCTTTCGTTTCAATAAATATTTACTTCATTTTGATGCATATTTACTATATTGCGATCAACATTTCCTTCGTTTCGATGCATATTTACTTCATTTTATTGCATAATTACTTCGTTCAAATCAATATTTTCATCGTTTTTATACATATTTACTTTATTTTGAAGCATATTTACTTCACTACGATCAACATTTCCTTTGTTTCGATGTATGTTTCTTTCATTCTGATGCATATTTACTTCTTTTCGATCAACATTTCCTTCAATTCGATGCATATTTCTTTTGTTTTGATTCATATTTTCCTTCGTTTCTATGCATATTTACTTTATTTTGATGGATATTTACTTCATTACGATCAACATTTCCTTCGTTTTGATGCATATTTCCTTAATTTTGATGCATATTTACTTCATAACGACCAATATTTCCTTCGTTTCGATGCATATTTACTTCATTTTGATGCATTTACCTCATTATAATCAACATTTCCTTCGTTTCGATGCATGTTTCTTTTGTTTTGATGCACATTTACTTCATTTTTATGATCATTTTCTTGTTTCGATGCATATTTACTTCATTTTAGTTCAAATTTTGATGCATTTTCTTTCGTTTCAATTTATATTTACTTGATTTTGATTTAGATTTACTTCATTACGTTCAACATTTCCTTTGTTTTGATGCATATTTTCTTCATTTTGATGCATATTTACTTCATTAAGATCAATATTTTCTTCATTTCGATGTATATTTACTTCATTTTGATGCATATTTACTTCATTACGATCAACATTTCCTTCGTTTTTATGCTTATTTACATCATTTTGATGCATATTTACCTCATTAAGATCTACATTTCCTTCGTTTCGAAGCATATTTCTTTCATTTCGATAAATATTTACTTCATTTAGATGCATATTTACTTCATTGCGATCAACATTTCCTTCATTTCAATGAATATTTACTTCATTTTGTTGCATAATTACTTCATTCAGATCAACATTTTCATCGTTTCGATACATATTTACTTTATTTTGATGAATATTTACTTCACCATGATCAACATTTCCTTTGTTTCATTGTATGTTTCCTTCATTCTGATGCATATTTACTTCATTACGATCAACATTTCCTTCGATTCGATGCATATATCCATCATTCGATGCATATTTCCTTCGTTTTGATGTATATAATTACTTCATTTTGATGCATATTTACTTAATTTCGATGCATATTTCCTTCATTTTGATGCATATTTACTTCATTACGATAAACATTTCCTTCGTTTCGATGCATATTTACTTCATTTTGATGCATATTTACCTCATTATGATCATTATTTTCTTCGTTTCGATGCATATTTCTTTCGTTTTGATGAACATTTACTTTATTTTCATGCTCATTTTCTCGTTTCGATGGATATTTACTTCATTTTGATTCAAATTTTGATGCATATTTACTTCGTTTCGATGCATATTTTCTTCGTTTCGATTGATATTTACTTCATTTTGATGCATATTTACTAAATTACGATCAATATTTTCTTCGTTTCGATGCATTTTTACTTTATTTTGATGGATATTTACTTCATTACGATCAACATTTCCTTTGTTTCGATGTATGTTTACTTTATTATGATGCATTTACCTCATTATGATAAACATTTCCTTAGTTTCGATGCATATTTCTTTTGTTTTGATGCATATTTTCCTTCGTTTTGATGCATATTTACTTTATTTTGATGGATATTTACTTCATTACGATCAACATTTCCTTCATTGTGATGCATATTTACTTCATTTCGATGCATATTTCCTTAATTTTGATGCATATTTACTTCATAACGACCAATATTTCCTTCGTTTCGATGCATAGTTACTTCATTTTGATGCATTTACCTAATTATAATCAACATTTCCTTCGTTTCGATACATATTTCTTTTGTTTTGATGCACATTTACTTCATTTTGATGCTCTTTTTCTTGTTTCGATGCATATTTACTTCATTTTAATTCAAATTTTGATGTATTTTTCTTTCGTTTCAATTGATATTTACTTCATTTTGATTCATATTTCCTTCATTTTGATGCAGATTTACTTCACTACATTCAACATTTCCTTTGTTTTGATGCATATTTTCTTCATTTTGATGCATATTTACTTCATTACGATCAATATTTTCTTCATTTCGATGTATATTTACTTCATTTTGAAGCATATTTACTTCATTACGATCAACATTTCCTTCATTTTGATGCTTATTTATATCATTTTGATGCATATTTACCTCATTAAGATCTACATTTCCTTCGTTTCGACGCATATTTCTTTCGTTTCAATAAATATTTACTTCATTTTGATGCATATTTACTATATTACGATCAACATTTCCTTCGTTTCGATGCATATTTACTTCATTTTTTTGCATAATTACTTCGTTCAAATCAATATTTTCATCGTTTTTATACATATTTACTATATTTTGAAGCATATTTACTTCACTACGATCAACATTTCCTTTGTTTCGATGTATGTTTCTTTCATTCTGATGCATATTTACTTCTTTTCGATCAACATTTCCTTCAATTCGATGCATATTTCTTTTGTTTTGATTCATATTTTCCTTCGTTTCTATGCATATTTACTTTATTTTGATGGATATTTACTTCATAACGACCAATATTTCCTTCGTTTCGATGCATATTTACTTCATTTTGATGCATTTACCTCATTATAATCAACATTTCCTTCGTTTCGATGCATGTTTCTTTTGTTTTGATGCACATTTACTTCATTTTTATGATCATTTTCTTGTTTCGATGCATATTTACTTCATTTTAATTCAAATTTTGATGCATTTTCTTTCGTTTCAATTTATATTTACTTGATTTTGATTTAGATTTACTTCATTACGTTCAACATTTCCTTTGTTTTGATGCATATTTTATTCATTTTGATGCATATTTACTTCATTAAGATCAATATTTTCTTCATTTCGATGTATATTTACTTCATTTTGATGCATATTTACTTCATTACGATCAACATTTCCTTCGTTTTTATGCTTATTTACATCATTTTGATGCATATTTACCTCATTAAGATCTACATTTCCTTCGTTTCGAAGCATATTTCTTTCATTTCGATAAATATTTACTTCATTTAGATGCATATTTACTTCATTGCGATCAACATTTCCTTCATTTCGATGCATATTTACTTCATTTTGTTGCATAATTACTTCATTCAGATCAACATTTTCATCGTTTCGATACATATTTACTTTATTTTGATGAATATTTACTTCACTATGATCAACATTTCCTTTGTTTCATTGTATGTTTCCTTCATTCTGATGCATATTTACTTCATTACGATCAACATTTCCTTCGATTCGATGCATATATCCATCATTCGATGCATATTTCCTTCGTTTCGATGTATATAATTACTTCATTTTGATGCATATTTACTTAATTTCGATGCATATTTCCTTCATTTTGATGCATATTTACTTCATTACGATAAACATTTCCTTCGTTTCGATGCATATTTACTTCATTTTGATGCATATTTACCTCATTATGATCATTATTTTCTTCGTTTCGATGCATATTTCTTTCGTTTTGATGAACATTTACTTCATTTTCATGCTCATTTTCTCGTTTCGATGGATATTTACTTCATTTTGATTCAAATTTTGATGCATATTTACTTCGTTTCGATGCATATTTTCTTCGTTTCGATTGATATTTACTTCATTTTGATGCATATTTACTAAATTACGATCAATATTTTCTTCGTTTCGATGCATTTTTACTTTATTTTGATGGATATTTACTTCATTACGATCAACATTTCCTTTGTTTCGATGTATGTTTACTTTATTATGATGCATTTACCTCATTATGATCAACATTTCCTTCGTTTCGATGCATATTTCTTTTGTTTTGATGCATATTTTCCTTCGTTTTGATGCATATTTACTTTATTTTGATGGATATTTACTTCATTACGATCAACATTTCCTTCATTGTGATGCATATTTACTTCATTTCGATGCATATTTCCTTAATTTTGATGCATATTTACTTCATAACGACCAATATTTCCTTCGTTTCGATGCATATTTACTTCATTTTGATGCATTTACCTAATTATAATCAACATTTCCTTCGTTTCGATGCATATTTCTTTTGTTTTGATGCACATTTACTTCATTTTGATGCTTTTTTTCTTGTTTCGATGCATATTTACTTCATTTTAATTCAAATTTTGATGTATTTTTCTTTCGTTTCAATTGATATTTACTTCATTTTGATGCATATTTCCTTCATTTTGATGCAGATTTACTTCACTACATTCAACATTTCCTTTGTTTTGATGCATATTTTCTTCATTTTGATCATATTTACTTCATTACGATCAATATTTTCTTCATTTCGATGTATATTTACTTCATTTTGAAGCATATTTACTTCATTACGATCAACATTTCCTTCGTTTTGATGCTTATTTATATCATTTTGATGCATATTTACCTCATTAAGATCTACATTTCCTTCGTTTCGACGCATATTTCTTTCGTTTCAATAAATATTTACTTCATTTTGATGCATATTTACTTCATTGCGATCAACATTTCATTCGTTTCGATGCATATTTACTTCATTTTGATGCATATTTACCTCATTACGATCAACATTTCCTTCGTTTCGATGCATATTTTTTTTGTTTTGATGCACATTTACTTCATTTTGATGCTCATTTTCTTGTTTTGTTGCATATTTACTTCATTTTGATTCAAATTTTTATGCATTTTTCTTTCGTTTCAATTGTTATTTACTTTATTTTGATGCATATTTCCTTCATTTTGATGCAGATTTAATCCATTACGATCAATATTTCCTTCGTTTCGTTGTATATTTACTTCATTTTGTTGCATATTTACTTCATTACGATCAACATTTCCTTCGTTTTGATGCTTATTTACATCATTTTGATGCATATTTACCTCATTAAGATCTACATTTCCTTCGTTTAGAAGCATATTTCTTTCATTTCGATAAATATTTACTTCATTTTGATGCATATTTACTAAATTATGATCAACATTTCCTTCGTTTAGATGCATATTTACTTTATTTTGATGGATATATACTTCATTACGATCAATATTTCCTTTATTTCGATGTATATTTACTTCATTATGATGTATTTACCTCATTACGATCAATATTTCCTTCGTTTCGATGCATATTTCTTTTGTTTTGATGCATATTTTCCTTCATTTTGATGCATATTTACTTTATTTTGATGGATATTTACTTCATTACGATCAACATTTCCTTCATTGTGATGCATATTTAGTTCATTTCGATGCATATTTCCTTAATTTTGATGCATATTTACTTCATAACGACCAATATTTCCTTCGTTTCGATGCATATTTACATCATTTTGATGCATTTACCTAATTATAATCAACATTTCCTTCGTTTCGATGCATATTTCTTTTGTTTTGATGCACATTTACTTCATTTTGATGCTCTTTTTCTTGTTTCGATGCATATTTACTTCATTTTAATTCAAATTTTGATGTATTTTTCTTTCGTTTCAATTGATATTTATTTCATTTTGATGCATATTTCCTTCATTTTGATGCAGATTTACTTCACTACATTCAACATTTCCTATGTTTTGATGCATATTTTCTTCATTTTGATGCATATTTATATCATTTTGATGCATATTTACCTCATTAATATCTACATTTCCTTCGTTTCGACGCATATTTCTTTCGTTTCAATAAATATTTACTTCATTTTGATGCATATTTACTATATTGCGATCAACATTTCCTTCGTTTCGATGCATATTTACTTCATTTTATTGCATAATTACTTCGTTCAAATCAATATTTTCATCGTTTTTATACATATTTACTTTATTTTGAAGCATATTTACTTCACTACGATCAACATTTCCTTTGTTTCGATGTATGTTTCTTTCATTCTGATGCATATTTACTTCTTTTCGATCAACATTTCCTTCAATTTGATGCATATTTCTTTTGTTTTGATTCATATTTTCCTTCGTTTCTATGCATATTTACTTTATTTTGATGGATATTTACTTCATTACGATCAACATTTCCTTCGTTTTGATGCATATTTCCTTAATTTTGATGCATATTTACTTCATAACGACCAATATTTCCTTCGTTTCGATGCATATTTACTTCATTTTGATGCATTTACCTCATTATAATCAACATTTCCTGCGTTTCGATGCATGTTTCTTTTGTTTTGATGCACATTTACTTCATTTTTATGATCATTTTCTTGTTTCGATGCATATTTACTTCATTTTAATTCAAATTTTGATGCATTTTTCTTTCCTTTCAATTTATATTTACTTCATTTTGATTTAGATTTACTTCATTACGTTCAACATTTCCTTTGTTTTGATGCATATTTTCTTCATTTTGATGCATATTTACTTCATTAAGATCAATATTTTCTTCATTTCGATGATATTTACTTCATTTTGATGCATATTTACTTCATTACGATCAACATTTCCTTCGTTTTTATGCTTATTTACATCATTTTGATGCATATTTACCTCATTAAGATCTACATTTCCTTCGTTTCGAAAAATATTTACTTCATTTAGATGCATATTTACTTCATTGCGATCAACATTTCCTTCATTTCGATGCATATTTACTTCATTTTGTTGCATAATTACTTCATTCAGATCAACATTTTCATCGTTTCGATACATATTTACTTTATTTTGATGAATATTTACTTCACTATGATCAACATTTCCTTTGTTTCATTGTATGTTTCCTTCATTCTGATGCATATTTACTTCATTACGATCAACATTTACTTCGATTCGATGCATATATCCATCATTCGATGCATATTTCCTTCGTTTCGATGTATATAATTACTTTATTTTGATGCATATTTACTTAATTTCGATGCATATTTCCTTCATTTTGATGCATATTTACTTCATTACGATAAACATTTCCTTCGTTTCGATGCATATTTACTTCATTTTGATGCATATTTACCTCATTATGATCATTATTTTCTTCGTTTCGATGCATATTTCTTTCGTTTTGATGAACATTTACTTTATTTTCATGCTCACTTTCTCGTTTCGATGGATATTTACTTCATTTTGATTCAAATTTTGTTGCATATTTACTTCGTTTCGATGCATATTTTCTTCGTTTCGATTGATATTTACTTCATTTTGATGCATATTTACTAAATTACGATTAATATTTTCTTCGTTTCGATGCATTTTTACTTTATTTTGATGGATATTTATTTCATTACGATCAACATTTCCTTTTTTCGATGTATGTTTACTTTATTATGATGCATTTACCTCATTATGATCAACATTTCCTTCTTTTCGATGCATATTTCTTTTGTTTTGATGCATATTTTCCTTCGTTTTGATGCATATTTACTTTATTTTGATGGATATTTACTTCATTACGATCAACATTTCCTTCATTGTGATGCATATTTACTTCATTTCGATGCATATTTCCTTAATTTTGATGCATATTTACTTCATAACGACCAATATTTCCTTCGTTTCGATGCATATTTACTTCATTTTGATGCATTTACCTAATTATAATCAACATTTCCTTCGTTTCGATGCATATTTCTTTTGTTTTGATGCACATTTACTTCATTTTAATGCTCTTTTTCTTGTTTCGATGCATATTTACTTCATTTTAATTCAAATTTTGATGTATTTTTCTTTCGTTTCAATTGATATTTACTTCATTTTGATGCATATTTCCTTTATTTTGATGCAGATTTACTTCACTACATTCAACATTTCCTTTGTTTTGATGCATATTTTCTTCATTTTGATGCATATTTACTTCATTACGATCAATATTTTCTTCATTTCGATGTATATTTACTTCATTTTGAAGCATATTTACTTCATTACGATCAACATTTCCTTCATTTTGAAGCTTATTTATATCATTTTGATGCATATTTACCTCATTAAGATCTACATTTCCTTCGTTTCGACGCATATTTCTTTCGTTTCAATAAATATTTACTTCATTTTGATGCATATTTACTATATTGCGATCAACATTTCCTTCGTTTCGATGCATATTTACTTCATTTTATTGCATAATTACTTCGTTCAAATCAATATTTTCATCGTTTTTATACATATTTACTTTATTTTGAAGCATATTTACTTCACTACGATCAACATTTCCTTTGTTTCGATGTATGTTTCTTTCATTCTGATGCATATTTACTTCTTTTCGATCAACATTTCCTTCAATTCGATGCATATTTCTTTTGTTTTGATTCATATTTTCCTTCGTTTCTATGCATATTTACTTTATTTTGATGGATATTTACTTCATTACGATCAACATTTCCTTCGTTTTGATGCATATTTCCTTAATTTTGATGCATATTTACTTCATAACGACCAATATTTCCTTTGTTTCGATGCATATTTACTTCATTTTGATGCATTTACCTCATTATAATCAACATTTCCTTCGTTTCGATGCATGTTTCTTTTGTTTTGATGCACATTTACTTCATTTTTATGATCATTTTCTTGTTTCGATGCATATTTACTTCATTTTAATTCAAATTTTGATGCATTTTCTTTCGTTTCAATTTATATTTACTTGATTTTGATTTAGATTTACTTCATTACGTTCAACATTTCCTTTGTTTTGATGCATATTTTCTTCATTTTGATGCATATTTACTTCATTAAGATCAATATTTTCTTCATTTCGATGTATATTTACTTCATTTTGATGCATATTTACTTCATTACGATCAACATTTCCTTCGTTTTTATGCTTATTTACATCATTATGATGCATATTTACCTCATTAAGATCTACATTTCCTTCGTTTCGAAGCATATTTCTTTCATTTCGATAAATATTTACTTCATTTAGATGCATATTTACTTCATTGCGATCAACATTTCCTTCATTTCGATGAATATTTACTTCATTTTGTTGCATAATTACTTCATTCAGATCAACATTTTCATCGTTTCGATACATATTTACTTTATTTTGATGAATATTTACTTCACCATGATCAACATTTCCTTTGTTTCATTGTATGTTTCCTTCATTCTGATGCATATTTACTTCATTACGATCAACATTTCCTTCGATTCGATGCATATATCCATCATTCGATGCATATTTCCTTCGTTTCGATGTATATAATTACTTCATTTTGATGCATATTTACTTAATTTCGATGCATATTTCCTTCATTTTGATGCATATTTACTTCATTACGATAAACATTTCCTTCGTTTCGATGCATATTTACTTCATTTTGATGCATATTTACCTCATTATGATCATTATTTTCTTCGTTTCGATGCATATTTCTTTCGTTTTGATGAACATTTACTTTATTTTCATGCTCATTTTCTCGTTTCGATGGATATTTACTTCATTTTGATTCAAATTTTGATGCATATTTACTTCGTTTCGATGCATATTTTCTTCGTTTCGATTGATATTTACTTCATTTTGATGCATATTTACTAAATTACGATCAATATTTTCTTCGTTTCGATGCATTTTTACTTTATTTTGATGGATATTTACTTCATTACGATCAACATTTCCTTTGTTTCGATGTATGTTTACTTTATTATGATGCATTTACCTCATTATGATAAACATTTCCTTCGTTTCGATGCATATTTCTTTTGTTTTGATGCATATTTTCCTTCGTTTTGATGCATATTTACTTTATTTTGATGGATATTTACTTCATTACGATCAACATTTCCTTCATTGTGATGCATATTTACTTCATTTCGATGCATATTTCCTTAATTTTGATGCATATTTACTTCATAACGACCAATATTTCCTTCGTTTCGATGCATATTTACTTCATTTTGATGCATTTACCTAATTATAATCAACATTTCCTTCGTTTCGATGCATATTTCTTTTGTTTTGATGCACATTTACTTCATTTTGATGCTCTTTTTCTTGTTTCGATGCATATTTACTTCATTTTAATTCAAATTTTGATGTATTTTTCTTTCGTTTCAATTGATATTTACTTCATTTTGATGCATATTTCCTTCATTTTGATGCAGATTTACTTCACTACATTCAACATTTCCTTTGTTTTGATGCATATTTTCTTCATTTTGATGCATATTTACTTCATTACGATCAATATTTTCTTCATTTCGATGTATATTTACTTCATTTTGAAGCATATTTACTTCATTACGATCAACATTTCCTTCATTTTGATGCTTATTTATATCATTTTGATGCATATTTACCTCATTAAGATCTACATTTCCTTCGTTTCGACGCATATTTCTTTCGTTTCAATAAATATTTACTTCATTTTGATGCATATTTACTATATTGCGATCAACATTTCCTTCGTTTCGATGCATATTTACTTCATTTTATTGCATAATTACTTCGTTCAAATCAATATTTTCATCGTTTTTATACATATTTACTATATTTTGAAGCATATTTACTTCACTACGATCAACATTTCCTTTGTTTCGATGTATGTTTCTTTCATTCTGATGCATATTTACTTCTTTTCGATCAACATTTCCTTCAATTCGATGCATATTTCTTTTGGTTTGATTCATATTTTCCTTCGTTTCTATGCATATTTACTTTATTTTGATGCATATTTACTTCATAACGACCAATATTTCCTTCGTTTCGATGCATATTTACTTCATTTTGATGCATTTACCTCATTATAATCAACATTTCCTTCGTTTCGATGCATGTTTCTTTTGTTTTGATGCACATTTACTTCATTTTTATGATCATTTTCTTGTTTCGATGCATATTTACTTCATTTTAATTCAAATTTTGATGCATTTTCTTTCGTTTCAATTTATATTTACTTGATTTTGATTTAGATTTACTTCATTACGTTCAACATTTCCTTTGTTTTGATGCATATTTTCTTCATTTAGATGCATATTTACTTCATTAAGATCAATATTTTCTTCATTTCGATGTATATTTACTTCATTTTGATGCATATTTACTTCATTACGATCAACATTTCCTTCGTTTTTATGCTTATTTACATCATTTTGATGCATATTTACCTCATTAAGATCTACATTTCCTTCGTTTCGAAGCATATTTCTTTCATTTCGATAAATATTTACTTCATTTAGATGCATATTTACTTCATTGCGATCAACATTTCCTTCATTTCGATGCATATTTACTTCATTTTGTTGCATAATTACTTCATTCAGATCAACATTTTCATCGTTTCGATACATATTTACTTTATTTTGATGAATATTTACTTCACTATGATCAACATTTCCTTTGTTTCATTGTATGTTTCCTTCATTCTGATGCATATTTACTTCATTACGATCAACATTTCCTTCGATTCGATGCATATATCCATCATTCGATGCATATTTCCTTCGTTTCGATGTATATAATTACTTCATTTTGATGCATATTTACTTAATTTCGATGCATATTCCCTTCATTTTGATGCATATTTACTTCATTACGATAAACATTTCCTTCGTTTCGATGCATATTTACTTCATTTTGATGCATATTTACCTCATTATGATCATTATTTTCTTCGTTTCGATGCATATTTCTTTCGTTTTGATGAACATTTACTTTATTTTCATGCTCATTTTCTCGTTTCGATGGATATTTACTTCATTTTGATTCAAATTTTGATGCATATTTACTTCGTTTCGATGCATATTTTCTTCGTTTCGATTGATATTTACTTCATTTTGATGCATATTTACTAAATTACGATCAATATTTTCTTCGTTTCGATGCATTTTTACTTTATTTTGATGGATATTTACTTCATTACGATCAACATTTCCTTTGTTTCGATGTATGTTTACTTTATTATGATGCATTTACCTCATTATGATAAACATTTCCTTCGTTTCGATGCATATTTCTTTTGTTTTGATGCATATTTTCCTTCGTTTTGATGCATATTTACTTTATTTTGATGGATATTTACTTCATTACGATCAACATTTCCTTCATTGTGATGCATATTTACTTCATTTCGATGCATATTTCCTTAATTTTGATGCATATTTACTTCATAACGACCAATATTTCCTTCGTTTCGATGCATATTTACTTCATTTTGATGCATTTACCTAATTATAATCAACATTTCCTTCGTTTCGATGCATATTTCTTTTGTTTTGATGCACATTTACTTCATTTTGATGCTCTTTTTCTTGTTTCGATGCATATTTACTTCATTTTAATTCAAATTTTGATGTATTTTTCTTTCGTTTCAATTGATATTTACTTCATTTTGATGCATATTTCCTTCATTTTGATGCAGATTTACTTCACTACATTCAACATTTCCTTTGTTTTGATGCATATTTTCTTCATTTTGATGCATATTTACTTCATTACGATCAATATTTTCTTCATTTCGATGTATATTTACTTCATTTTGAAGCATATTTACTTCATTACGATCAACATTTCCTTCATTTTGATGCTTATTTATATCATTTTGATGCATATTTACCTCATTAAGATCTACATTTCCTTCGTTTCGACGCATATTTCTTTCGTTTCAATAAATATTTACTTCATTTTGATGCATATTTACTATATTGCGATCAACATTTCCTTCGTTTCGATTCATATTTACTTCATTTTATTGCATAATTACTTCGTTCAAATCAATATTTTCATCGTTTTTATACATATTTACTTTATTTTGAAGCATATTTACTTCACTACAATCAACATTTCCTTTGTTTCGATGTATGTTTCTTTCATTCTGATGCATATTTACTTCTTTTCGATCAACATTTCCTTCAATTCGATGCATATTTCTTTGGTTTTGATTCATATTTTCCTTCGTTTCTATGCATATTTACTTTATTTTGATGGATATTTACTTCATTACGATCAACATTTCCTTCGTTTTGATGCATATTTCCTTAATTTTGATGCATATTTACTTCATAACGACCAATATTTCCTTCGTTTCGATGCATATTTACTTCATTTTGATGCATTTACCTCATTATAATCAACATTTCCTTCGTTTCGATGCATGTTTCTTTTGTTTTGATGCACATTTACTTCATTTTTATGATCATTTTCTTGTTTCGATGCATATTTACTTCATTTTAATTCAAATTTTGATGCATTTTCTTTCGTTTCAATTTATATTTACTTGATTTTGATTTAGATTTACTTCATTACGTTCAACATTTCCTTTGTTTTGATGCATATTTTCTTCATTTTGATGCATATTTACTTCATTAAGATCAATATTTTCTTCATTTCGATGTATATTTACTTCATTTTGATGCATATTTACTTCATTACGATCAACATTTCCTTCGTTTTTATGCTTATTTACATCATTTTGATGCATATTTACCTCATTAAGATCTACATTTCCTTCGTTTCGAAGCATATTTCTTTCATTTCGATAAATATTTACTTCATTTAGATGCATATTTACTTCATTGCGATCAACATTTCCTTCATTTCGATGCATATTTACTTCATTTTGTTGCATGATTACTTCATTCAGATCAACATTTTCATCGTTTCGATACATATTTACTTTATTTTGATGAATATTTACTTCACTATGATCAACATTTCCTTTGTTTCATTGTATGTTTCCTTCATTCTGATGCATATTTACTTCATTACAATCAACATTTCCTTCGATTCGATGCATATATCCATCATTCGATGCATATTTCCTTCGTTTCGATGTATATAATTACTTCATTTTGATGCATATTTACTTAATTTCGATGCATATTTCCTTCATTTTGATGCATATTTACTTCATTACGATAAACATTTCCTTCGTTTCGATGCATATTTACTTCATTTTGATGCATATTTACCTCATTATGATCATTATTTTCTTCGTTTCGATGCATATTTCTTTCGTTTTGATGAACATTTACTTTATTTTCATGCTCATTTTCTCGTTTCGATGGATATTTACTTCATTTTGATTCAAATTTTGATGCATATTTACTTCGTTTCGATGCATATTTTCTTCGTTTCGATTGATATTTACTTCATTTTGATGCATATTTACTAAATTACGATCAATATTTTCTTCGTTTCGATGCATTTTTACTTTATTTTGATGGATATTTACTTCATTACGATCAACATTTCCTTTGTTTCGATGTACGTTTACTTTATTATGATGCATTTACCTCATTATGATCAACATTTCCTTCGTTTCGATGCATATTTCTTTTGTTTTGATGCATATTTTCCTTCGTTTTGATGCGTATTTACTTTATTTTGATGGATATTTACTTCATTACGATCAACATTTCCTTCATTGTGATGCATATTTACTTCATTTCGATGCATATTTCCTTAATTTTGATGCATATTTACTTCATAACGACCAATATTTCCTTCGTTTCGATGCATATTTACTTCATTTTGATGCATTTACCTAATTATAATCAACATTTCCTTCGTTTCGATGCATATTTCTTTTGTTTTGATGCACATTTACTTCATTTTGATGCTCTTTTTCTTGTTTCGATGCATATTTACTTCATTTTAATTCAAATTTTGACGTATTTTTCTTTCGTTTCAATTGATATTTACTTCATTTTGATGCATATTTCCTTCATTTTGATGCAGATTTACTTCACTACATTCAACATTTCCTTTGTTTTGATGCATATTTTCTTCATTTTGATGCATATTTACTTCATTACGATCAATATTTTCTTCATTTCGATGTATATTTACTTCATTTTGAAGCATATTTACTTCATTACGATCAACATTTCCTTCATTTTGATGCTTATTTATATCATTTTGATGCATATTTACCTCATTAAGATCTACATTTTCTTCGTTTCGACGCATATTTCTTTCGTTTCAGTAAATATTTACTTCATTTTGATGCATATTTACTATATTGCGATCAACATTTCCTTCGTTTCGATGCATATTTACTTCATTTTATTGCATAATTACTTCGTTCAAATCAATATTTTCATCGTTTTTATACATATTTACTTTATTTTGAAGCATATTTACTTCACTACAATCAACATTTCCTTTGTTTCGATGTATGTTTCTTTCATTCTGATGCATATTTACTTCTTTTCGATCAACATTTCCTTCAATTCGATGCATATTTCTTTGGTTTTGATTCATATTTTCCTTCGTTTCTATGCATATTTACTTTATTTTGATGGATATTTACTTCATTACGATCAACATTTCCTTCGTTTTGATGCATATTTCCTTAATTTTGATGCATATTTACTTCATAACGACCAATATTTCCTTCGTTTCGATGCATATTTACTTCATTTTGATGCATTTACCTCATTATAATCAACATTTCCTTCATTTCGATGCATGTTTCTTTTGTTTTGATGCACATTTACTTCATTTTTATGATCATTTTCTTGTTTCGATGAATATTTACTTCATTTTAATTCAAATTTTGATGCATTTTCTTTCGTTTCAATTTATATTTACTTGATTTTGATTTAGATTTACTTCATTACGTTCAACATTTCCTTTGTTTTGATGCATATTTTCTTCATTTTGATGCATATTTACTTTATTAAGATCAATATTTTCTTCATTTCGATGTATATTTACTTCATTTTGATGCATATTTACTTCATTACGATCAACATTTCCTTCGTTTTTATGCTTATTTACATCATTTTGATGCATATTTACCTCATTAAGATCTACATTTCCTTCGTTTCGAAGCATATTTCTTTCATTTCGATAAATATTTACTTCATTTAGATGCATATTTACTTCATTGCGATCAACATTTCCTTCATTTCGATGCATATTTACTTCATTTTGTTGCATAATATCTTCATTCAGATCAACATTTTCATCGTTTCGATACATATTTACTTTATTTTGATGAATATTTACTTCACTATGATCAACATTTCCTTTGTTTCATTATATGTTTCCTTCATTCTGATGCATATTTACTTTATTACGATCAACATTTCCTTCGATTCGATGCATATATCCATCATTCGATGCATATTTCCTTAGTTTCGATGTATATAATTACTTCATTTTGATGCATATTTACTTAATTTCGATGCATATTTCCTTCATTTTGATGCATATTTACTTCATTACGATAAACATTTCCTTCGTTTCGATGCATATTTACTTCATTTTGATGCATATTTACCTCATTATGATCAATATTTTCTTCGTTTCAATGCATATTTCTTTCGTTTTGATGAACATTTACTTCATTTTCATGCTCATTTTCTCGTTTCTATGGATATTTACTTCATTTTGATTCAAATTTTGATGCATATTTACTTCGTTTCGATGCATATTTTATTCGTTTCGATTGATATTTACTTCATTTTGATGCATATTTACTAAATTACGACCAATATTTTCTTCGTTTCGATGCATTTTTACTTTATTTTGATGGATATTTACTTCATTACGATCAACATTTCCTTTGTTTCGATGTATGTTTACTTTATTATGATGCATTTACCTCATTATGATCAACATTTCCTTCGTTTCAATGCATATTTACTTTATTTTGATGGATATTTACTTCATTACGATCAATATTTCCTTCGTTTTGATGCATATTTACTTCATTTCGATGTATATTTCCTTAATTTTGATGCATATTTACTTCATAACGACCAATATTTCCTCGTTTCGATGCATATTTACTTCATTTTGATGCATTTACCTCATTATAATCAACATTTCCTTCGTTTCAATGCATATTTCTTTTGTTTTGATGCACATTTACTTCATTTTGATGCTCTTTTTCTTGTTTCGATGCATATTTACTTCATTTTAATTCAAATTTTGATGTATTTTTCTTTCGTTTCAATTGATATTTACTTCATTTTGATGCATATTTCCTTCATTTTGATGCAGATTTACTTCACTACATTCAACATTTCCTTTGTTTTGATGCATATTTTCTTCATTTTGATGCATATTTACTTCATTACGATCAATATTTTCTTCATTTCGATGTATATTTACTTCATTTTGAAGCATATTTACTTCATTACGATCAACATTTCCTTCGTTTTGATGCTTATTTATATCATTTTGATGCATATTTACCTCATTAAGATCTACATTTCCTTCGTTTCGACGCATATTTCTTTCGTTTCAATAAATATTTACTTCATTTTGATGCATATTTACTATATTGCGATCAACATTTCCTTCGTTTCGATGCATATTTACTTCATTTTATTGCATAATTACTTCGTTCAGATCAATATTTTCATCGTTTTGATACATATTTACTTTATTTTGATGCATATTTACTTCACTACGATCAATATTTCCTTTGTTTCGATGTATGTTTCTTTCATTCTGATGCATATTTACTTCTTTTCGATCAACATTTCCTTCAATTCGATGCATATTTCTTTTGTTTTGATTCATATTTTCCTTCGTTTCTATGCATATTTACTTTATTTTGATGGATATTTACTTCATTACGATCAACATTTCCTTCGTTTTGATGCATATTTCCTTAATTTTGATGCATATTTACTTCATAACGACCAATATTTCCTTCGTTTCGATGCATATTTACTTCATTTGATGCATTTACCTCATTATAATCAACATTTCCTTCGTTTCGATGCATGTTTCTTTTGTTTTGATGCACATTTACTTCATTTTGATGATATTTTTCTTGTTTCGATGCATATTTACTTCATTTTGATTCAAATTTTGATGCATTTTTCTTTCGTTTCAATTTATATTTACTTCATTTTGATTTAGATTTACTTCATTACGTTCAACATTTTCTTTGTTTTGATGCATATTTTCTTCATTTTGATGCATATTTACTTTATTAAGATCAATATTTTCTTCATTTCGATGTATATTTACTTCATTTTGATGCATATTTACTTCATTACGATCAACATTTCCTTCGTTTTTATGCTTATTTACATCATTTTGATGCATATTTACCTCATTAAGATCTACATTTCCTTCGTTTCGAAGCATATTTCTTTCATTTCGATAAATATTTACTTCATTTAGATGCATATTTACTTCATTGCGATCAACATTTCCTTCATTTCGATGCATATTTACTTCATTTTGTTGCATAATATCTTCATTCAGATCAACATTTTCATCGTTTCGATACATATTTACTTTATTTTGATGAATATTTACTTCACTATGATCAACATTTCCTTTGTTTCATTGTATGTTTCCTTCATTCTGATGCATATTTACTTTATTACGATCAACATTTCCTTCGATTCGATGCATATATCCATCATTCGATGCATATTTCCTTAGTTTCGATGTATATAATTACTTCATTTTGATGCATATTTACTTAATTTCGATGCATATTTACTTCATTACGATAAACATTTCCTTCGTTTCGATGCATATTTACTACATTTTGATGCATATTTACCTCATTATGATCAACATTTTCTACGTTTCGATGCATATTTCTTGCGTTTTGATGAACATTTACTTTATTTTTTCGTTTCGATGGATATTTACTTCATTTTGATTCAAATTTTGATGCATATTTACTTCGTTTCGATGCATATTTTCTTCGTTTCGATTGATATTTACTTCATTTTGATGCATATTTACTAAATTACGATCAATATTTTCTTCGTTTCGATGCATTTTTACTTTATTTTGATGGATATTTACTTCATTACGATCAACATTTCCTTTGTTTCGATGTACGTTTACTTTATTATGATGCATTTACCTCATTATGATCAACATTTCCTTCGTTTCGATGCATATTTCTTTTGTTTTGATTCATATTTTTCTTCATTTCAATGCATATTTACTTTATTTTGATGGATATTTACTTCATTACGATCAATATTTGCTTCGTTTTGATGCATATTTACTTCATTTCGATGTATATTTCCTTAATTTTGATGCATATTTACTTCATAACGACCAATATTTCCTTCGTTTCGATGCATATTTACTTCATTTTGATGCATTTACCTAATTATAATCAACATTTCCTTCGTTTCGATGCATATTTCTTTTGTTTTGATGCACATTTACTTCATTTTGATGCTCTTTTTCTTGTTTCGATGCATATTTACTTCATTTTAATTCAAATTTTGATGTATTTTTCTTTCGTTTCAATTGATATTTACTTCATTTTGATGCATATTTCATTCATTTTGATGCAGATTTACTTCACTACATTCAACATTTCCTTTGTTTTGATGCATATTTTCTTCATTTTGATGCATATTTACTTCATTACGATCAATATTTTCTTCATTTCGATGTATATTTACTTCATTTTGAAGCATATTTACTTCATTACGATCAACATTTCCTTCGTTTTGATGCTTATTTATATCATTTTGATGCATATTTACCTCATTAAGATCTACATTTCCTTCGTTTCGACGC
This sequence comes from Pogostemon cablin, assembly GCA_023678885.1. NCBI lineage: Eukaryota > Viridiplantae > Streptophyta > Magnoliopsida > Lamiales > Lamiaceae > Pogostemon > Pogostemon cablin. Next base: position 29,799 of record JAHCLQ010000873.1, read on the forward strand.
ATATTTCTTTCGTTTCAATAAATATTTACTTCATTTTGATGCATATTTACTATATTGAGATCAACATTTCCTTCGTTTCGATGCATATTTACTTCATTTTATTGCATAATTACTTCGTTCAGATCAATATTTTCATCGTTTTGATACATATTTACTTTATTTTGATGCATATTTACTTCACTACGATCAACATTTCCTTTGTTTCGATGTATGTTTCTTTCATTCTGATGCATATTTACTTCTTTTCGATCAACATTTCCTTCAGTTCGATGCATATTTCTTTTGTTTTGATTCATATTTTCCTTCGTTTCTATGCATATTTACTTTATTTTGATGGATATTTACTTCATTACGATCAACATTTCCTTCGTTTTGATGCATATTTCCTTAATTTTGATGCATATTTACTTCATAACGACCAATATTTCCTTCGTTTCGATGCATATTTACTTCATTTTGACGCATTTACCTCATTATAATCAACATTTCCTTCGTTTCGATGCATGTTTCTTTTGTTTTGATGCACATTTACTTCATTTTGATGATCATTTTCTTGTTTCGATGCATATTTACTTCATTTTGATTCAAATTTTGATGCATTTTTCTTTCGTTTCAATTTATATTTACTTCATTTTGATTTAGATTTACTTCATTACGTTCAACGTTTCTTTGTTTTGATGCATATTTTCTTCATTTTGATGCATATTTACTTTATTAAGATCAATATTTTCTTCATTTCGATGTATATTTACTTCATTTTGATGCATATTTACTTCATTACGATCAACATTTCCTTCGTTTTTATGCTTATTTACATCATTTTGATGCATATTTACCTCATTAAGATCTACATTTCCTTCGTTTCGAAGCATATTTCTTTCATTTCGATAAATATTTACTTCATTTAGATGCATATTTACTTCATTGCGATCAACATTTCCTTCATTTCGATGCATATTTACTTCATTTTGTTGCATAATATCTTCATTCAGATCAACATTTTCATCGTTTCGATACATATTTACTTTATTTTGATGAATATTTACTTCACTATGATCAACATTTCCTTTGTTTCATTGTATGTTTCCTTCATTCTGATGCATATTTACTTTATTACGATCAACATTTCCTTCGATTCGATGCATATATCCATCATTCGATGCATATTTCCTTAGTTTCGATGTATATAATTACTTCATTTTGATGCATATTTACTTAATTTCGATGCATATTTCCTTCATTTTGATGCATATTTACTTCATTACGATAAACATTTCCTTCGTTTCGATGCATATTTACTACATTTTGATGCATATTTACCTCATTATGATCAACATTTTCTACGTTTCGATGCATATTTCTTGCGTTTTGATGAACATTTACTTTATTTTCTCGTTTCGATGGATATTTACTTCATTTTGATTCAAATTTTGATGCATATTTACTTCGTTTCGATGCATATTTTCTTCGTTTCGATTGATATTTACTTCATTTTGATGCATATTTACTAAATTACGATCAATATTTTCTTCGTTTCGATGCATTTTTACTTTATTTTGATGGATATTTACTTCATTACGATCAACATTTCCTTTGTTTCGATGTATGTTTACTTTATTATGATGCATTTACCTCATTATGATCAACATTTCCTTCGTTTCGATGCATATTTCTTTTGTTTTGATTCATATTTTTCTTCGTTTCAATGCATATTTACTTTATTTTGATGGATATTTACTTCATTACGATCAATATTTGCTTCGTTTTGATGCATATTTACTTCATTTCGATGTATATTTCCTTAATTTTGATGCATATTTACTTCATAACGACCAATATTTCCTTCGTTTCGATGCATATTTACTTCATTTTGATGCATTTACCTAATTATAATCAACATTTCCTTCGTTTCGATGCATATTTCTTTTGTTTTGATGCACATTTACTTCATTTTGATGCTCTTTTTCTTGTTTCGATGCATATTTACTTCATTTTAATTCAAATTTTGATGTATTTTTCTTTCGTTTCAATTGATATTTACTTCATTTTGATGCATATTTCCTTCATTTTGATGCAGATTTACTTCACTACATTCAACATTTCCTTTGTTTTGATGCATATTTTCTTCATTTTGATGCATATTTACTTCATTACGATCAATATTTTCTTCATTTCGATGTATATTTACTTCATTTTGAAGCATATTTACTTCATTACGATCAACATTTCCTTCGTTTTGATGCTTATTTATATCATTTTGATGCATATTTACCTCATTAAGATCTACATTTCCTTCGTTTCGACGCATATTTCTTTCGTTTCAATAAATATTTACTTCATTTTGATGCATATTTACTATATTGCGATCAACATTTCCTTCGTTTCGATGCATATTTACTTCATTTTATTGCATAATTACTTCGTTCAGATCAATATTTTCATCGTTTTGATACATATTTACTTTATTTTGATGCATATTTACTTCACTACGATCAACATTTCCTTTGTTTCGATGTATGTTTCTTTCATTCTGATGCATATTTACGTCTTTTCGATCAACATTTCCTTCAGTTCGATGCATATTTCTTTTGTTTTGATTCATATTTTCCTTCGTTTCTATGCATATTTACTTTATTTTGATGGATATTTACTTCATTACGATCAACATTTCCTTCGTTTTGATGCATATTTCCTTAATTTTGATACATATTTACTTCATAACGACCAATATTTCCTTCGTTTCGATGCATATTTACTTCATTTTGACGCATTTACCTCATTATAATCAACATTTCCTTCGTTTCGATGCATGTTTCCTTTGTTTTGATGCACATTTACTTCATTTTGATGATCATTTTCTTGTTTCGATGCATATTTACTTCATTTTGATTCAAATTTTGATGCATTTTTCTTTCGTTTCAATTTATATTTACTTCATTTTGATTTAGATTTACTTCATTACGTTCAACGTTTCTTTTGTTTTGATGCATATTTTCTTCATTTTGATGCATATTTACTTCATTAAGATCAATATTTTCTTCATTTCGATGTATATTTACTTCATTTTGATGCATATTTACTTCATTACGATCAACATTTCCTTCGTTTTTATGCTTATTTACATCATTTTGATGCATATTTACCTCATTAAGATCTACATTTCCTTCGTTTTGAAGCATATTTCTTTCATTTCGATAAATATTTACTTCATTTAGATGCATATTTACTTCATTGCGATCAACATTTCCTTCATTTCGATGCATATTTACTTCATTTTGTTGCATAATTACTTCATTCAGATCAACATTTTCATCGTTTCGATACATATTTACTTTATTTTGATGAATATTTACTTCACTATGATCAACATTTCCTTTGTTTCATTGTATGTTTCCTTCATTCTGATGCATATTTACTTCATCACGATCAACATTTCCTTCGATTCGATGCATATATCCATCATTCGATGCATATTTCCTTCGTTTCGATGTATATAATTACTTCATTTTGATGCATATTTACTTAATTTCGATGCATATTTCCTTCATTTTGATGCATATTTACTTCATTACGATAAACATTTCCTTCGTTTCGATGCATATTTAGTTCATTTTGATGCATATTTACCTCATTATGATCAACATTTTCTTCGTTTCGATGCATATTTCTTTCGTTTTGATGAACATTTACTTTATTTTCATGCTCATTTTCTCGTTTCGATGGATATTTACTTCATTTTGATTCAAATTTTGATGCATATTTACTTCGTTTCGATGCATATTTTCTTCGTTTCGATTGATATTTACTTCATTTTGATGCATATTTACTAAATTACGATCAATATTTTCTTCGTTTCGAAGCATTTTTACTTTATTTTGATGGATATTTACATCATTACGATCAACATTTCCTTTGTTTCGATGTATGTTTACTTTATTATGATGCATTTACCTAGTTATGATCAACATTTCCTTCGTTTCGATGCATATTTCTTTTGTTTTGATTCGTATTTTTCTTCATTTCAATGCATATTTACTTTATTTTGATGGATATTTACTTCATTACGATCAATATTTGCTTCGTTTTGATGCATATTTACTTCATTTCGATGTATATTTCCTTAATTTTGATGCATATTTACTTCATAACGACCAATATTTCCTTCGTTTCGATGCATATTTACTTCATTTTGATGCATTTTCCTCATTATAATCAACATTTCCTTCGTTTCGATGCATATTTCTTTTGTTTTGATGCACATTTACTTCTTTTTTATGCTCATTTTTTTGTTTCGATGCATATTTATTTCATTTTGATTCAAATTTTGATGCATTTTTCTTACGTTTCAATTGATATTTACTTCATTTTGATGCATATTTCCTTCATTTTGATGCAGATTTACATCACTACGTTCAACATTTCCTTTGTTTTGATGCATATTTTCTTCATTTTGATGCATATTTACTTATTTACGATTAATATTTTCTTCATTTCGATGTATATTTACTTCATTTTGATGCATATTTACTTCATTACGATCAACATTTCCTTCATTTCTATGCATATTTACTTCATTTTGTTGAATAATTACTTCATTCAGATCAACATTTTCATCGTTTTGATACATATTTACTTTATTTTGATGAATATTTACTTCACTATGATCAACATTTCCTTTGTTTCATTGTATGTTTCCTTCATTCTGATACATATTTAATTCATTACGATCAACATTTCCTTCGATTCGATGCATATATCCATCATTTCGATGCATATTTCCTTTGTTTCGATGTATATAATTAATTCATTTTGATGCATATTTACTTAATTTCGATGCATATTTCCTTCATTTTGATGCATATTTACTTCATTACGATAAACATTTCCTTCGTTTCGATGCATATTTACTTCATTTTGATGCATATTTACCTCATTATGATCAATATTTTCTTCGTTTCAATGCATATTTCTTTCGTTTTGATGAACATTTACTTCATTTTCATGCTCATTTTCTCGTTTCTATGGATATTTACTTCATTTTGATTCAAATTTTGATGCATATTTTCTTCGTTTCGATGCATATTTTATTCGTTTCGATTGATATTTACTTCATTTTGATGCATATTTACTAAATTACGACCAATATTTTCTTCGTTTCGATGCATTTTTACTTTATTTTGATGGATATTTACTTCATTACGATCAACATTTCCTTTGTTTCGATGTATGTTTACTTTATTATGATGCATTTACCTCATTATGATCAACATTTCCTTCGTTTCAATGCATATTTACTTTATTTTGATGGATATTTACTTCATTACGATCAATATTTCCTTCGTTTTGATGCATATTTACTTCATTTCGATGTATATTTCCTTAATTTTGATGCATATTTACTTCATAACGACCAATATTTCCTCGTTTCGATGCATATTTACTTCATTTTGATGCATTTACCTCATTATAATCAACATTTCCTTCGTTTCAATGCATATTTCTTTTGTTTTGATGCTCATTTACTTCATTTTGATGCTCATTTTTTTGTTTCGATTCATATTTATTTCATTTTAATTCAAATTTTGATGTATTTTTCTTTCGTTTCAATTGATATTTACTTCATTTTGATGCACATTTCCTTCATTTTGATGCAGATTTACTTCTCTACATTCAACATTTCCTTTGTTTTGATGCATATTTTCTTCATTTTGATGCATATTTACTTCATTACGATCAATATTTTCTTCATTTCGATATATATTTACTTCATTTTGAAGCATATTTACTTCGTTACGATCAACATTTCCTTCATTTTTATGCTTATTTACATCATTTTGATGCATATTTACCTCGTTAAGATCAACATTTTCTTCGTTTCGATTCATATTTCTTTCGTTTCAATGAATATTTACTTCATTTTGATGCATATTTACTTCATTGCGATCAACATTTCATTCGTTTCGATGCATATTTACTTCATTTTGATGCATATTTACCTCAATACGATCAACATTTCCTTCGTTTCGATGCATATTTTTCTTATTTTGATGCACATTTACTTCATTTTGATGCTCATTTTCTTGTTTTGTTGCATATTTACTTCATTTTGATTCAAATTTTTATGCATTTTTCTTTCGTTTCAATTGTTATTTACTTTATTTTGATGCATATTTCCTTCATTTTGATGCAGATTTAATCCATTACGTTCAACATTTCCTTCGTTTTGATGCATATTTTCTTCATTTTGATGCATATTTACTTTATTACGATCAATATTTCCTTCGTTTCGATGTATATTTACTTCATTTTGTTGCATATTTACTTTATTACGATCAATATTTTCTTCATTTCGATGTATATTTACTTCATTTTGAAGCATATTTACTTCATTACGATCAACATTTCCTTCATTTTGATGCTTATTTACATCATTTTGATGCATATTTACCTCATTAAGATCAACATTTCCTTCGTTTCGATGCATATTTCTTTCGTTTCAATGAATATTTACTTCATTTTGATGCATATTTACATCATTGTGATCAACATTTCATTCGTTTCGATGCATATTTACTTCATTTTGATGCATATTTACCTCAATACGATCAACATTTCCTTCGTTTCGATGCATATTTTTTTTGTTTTGATGCACATTTACTTCATTTTGATGCTCATTTTCTTGTTTTGTTGCATATTTACTTCATTTTGATTCAAATTTTTATGCATTTTTCTTTCGTTTCAATTGTTATTTACTTTATTTTGATGCATATTTCCTTCATTTTGATGCAGATTTAATCCATTACGTTCAACATTTCCTTCGTTTTGATGCATATTTTCTTCATTTTGATGCATATTTACTTCATTACGATCAATATTTCCTTCGTTTCGATGTATATTTACTTCGTTTTGTTGCATATTTACTTCATTACGATCAACATTTCTTTCGTTTTGATGCTTATTTACATCATTTTGATGCATATTTACCTCATTAAGATCTACATTTCCTTCATTTAGAAGCATATTTCTTTCATTTCGATAAATATTTACTTCATTTTGATGCATATTTACTTCATTGCGATCAACATTTCCTTCGTTTAGATGCATATTTACTTTATTTTGATGGATATTTACTTCATTACGATCAATATTTCCTTTATTTCGATGTATATTTACTTCATTATGATGTATTTACCTCATTACGATCAATATTTCTTTCGTTTCGCTGCATATTTCTTTTGTTTTGATGCATATTTTCCTTCGTTTTGATGCATATTTACTTTATTTTGATGGATATTTACTTCATTACGTTCAACATTTCCTTCATTGTGATGCATATTTACTTCATTTCGATGCATATTTCCTTAATTTTGATGCATATTTACTTCATAACGACCAATATTTCCTTCGTTTCGATGCATATTTACTTCATTTTGATGCATTTACCTAATTATAATCAACATTTCCTTCGTTTCGATGCATATTTCCTTCATTTTGATGCACATTTACTTCATTTTGATGCTCATTTTCTTGTTTCGATGCATATTTACTTCATTTTAATTCAAATTTTGATGTATTTTTCTTTCGTTTCAATAAATATTTACTTCATTTTGATGCATATTTACTATATTGCGATCAACATTTCCTTCGTTTCGATGCATATTTACTTCATTTTATTGCATAATTACTTCGTTCAAATCAATATTTTCATCGTTTTTATACATATTTACTTTATTTTGAAGCATATTTACTTCACTACAATCAACATTTCCTTTGTTTCGATGTATGTTTTTTTCATTCTGATGCATATTTACTTCTTTTCGATCAACATTTCCTTCAATTCGATGCATATTTCTTTGGTTTTGATTCATATTTTCCTTCGTTTCTATGCATATTTACTTTATTTTGATGGATATTTACTTCATTATGATCAACATTTCCTTCGTTTTGATGCATATTTTCTTAATTTTGATGCATATTTACTTCATAACGACCAATATTTCCTTCGTTTCGATGCATATTTACTTCATTTTGATGCATTTACCTCATTATAATCAACATTTCCTTCGTTTCGATGCATGTTTCCTTTGTTTTGATGCACATTTACTTCATTTTGATGATCATTTTCTTGTTTCGATGCATATTTACTTCATTTTGATTCAAATTTTGATGCATTTTTCTTTCGTTTCAATTTATATTTACTTCATTTTGATTTAGATTTACTTCATTACGTTCAACATTTCCTTTGTTTTGATGCATATTTTCTTCATTTTGATGCATATTTACTTCATTACGATCAATATTTTTCTTCATTTCGATGTACATTTACTTCATTTTGATGCATATTTAGTTCATTACGATCAACATTTCCTTCGTTTTGATGCTTATTTACATCATTTTGATGAATATTTACCTCATTAAGATCTACATTTCCTTCGTTTCGAAGCATATTTCTTTCATTTCGATAAATATTTACTTCATTTCGATGCATATTTACTTCATTTCGATGCATATTTACTTTATTTTGATGAATATTTACTTCACTATGATCAACATTTCCTTTGTTTCATTGTATGTTTCCTTCATTCTGATGCATATTTACTTCATTACGATCAACATTTCCTTCGATGCGATGCATATATCCATCATTTCGATGCATATTTCCTTCGTTTCGATGTATATAATTACTTCATTTTGATGCATATGTACTTAATTTCGATGCATATTTCCTTCATTTTGATGCATATTTACTTCATTACGATAAACATTTCCTTCGTTTCGATGCATATTTACTTCATTTTGATGCATATTTACCTCATTATGATCAACAATTTCTTCGTTTTGATGAACATTTACTTCATTTTCATGCTCATTTTCTCGTTTCGATGGATATTTACTTCATTTTGATTCAAATTTTGATGCATATTTACTTTGTTTCGATGCATATTTTCTTCGTTTCGATTGATATTTACTTCATTTTGATGCATATTTACTAAATTACGATCAATATTTTCTTCGTTTCGATGCATTTTTACTTTATTTTGATGGATATTACTTCATTACGATCAACATTTCCTTTGTTTCGATGTATGTTTACTTTATTATGATGCATTTACCTCATTATGATCAACATTTCCTTCGTTTCGATGTATATTTCTTTTATTTTGATACATATTTTTCTTCGTTTCAATGCATATTTACTTTATTTTGATGGATATTTACTTCATTACGATCAATGTTTTCTTCGTTTTGATGCATATTTACTTCATTTTGATGTATATTTCCTTAATTTTGATACATATTTACTTCATAACGACCAATATTTCCTTCGTTTCGATGCATATTTAATTCATTTTGATGCATTTACCTCATTATAATCAACATTTCCTTCGTTTCGATGCATATTTCTTTTGTTTTGATGCACATTTACATCTTTTTTATGCTCATTTTTTTGTTTCGATGCATATTTATTTCATTTTGATTCAAATTTTGATGCATTTTTCT
>JAHCLQ010000874.1:0-28093 GCA_023678885.1 Pogostemon cablin
CATTATGATCAACATTTCCTTCGTTTCGATGCATATTTCTTTTGTTTTGATTCATATTTTTCTTCGTTTCGATGCATATTTACTTTATTTTGATGGATATTTACTTCATTACGATCAACATTTCCTTCGTTTTGATGCATATTTACTTCATTTCGATGTATATTTCCTTAATTTTGATGCATATTTACTTCATAACGACCAATATTTCCTTCGTTTCGATGCATATTTACTTCATTTTGAAGCATTTACCTCATTATAATCAACATTTCCTTCGTTTCGTTGCATATTTCTTTTGTTTTGATGCACATTTACTTCATTTTGATGCTCATTTTCTTGTTTCGATGCATATTTACTTTATTTTGATTCAAATTTTGATGCATTTTTCTTTCGTTTCAATTGATATTTACTTCATTTTGATGCAGTATTTCCTTCATTTTGATGCAGATTTACTTCATTACGTTCAACATTTCCTTTGTTTTGATGCATATTTTCTTCATTTTGATGCATATTTACTTCTTGACGATCAATATTTTCTTCATTTCAATATATATTTACTTCATTTTGATGCATATTTACTTCATTACGATCAACATTTCCTTCGTTTTGATGCTTATTTACATCATTTTGATGCATATTTACCTCATTAAGATCTACATTTCCTTCGTTTCGAAGCATATTTCTTTCATTTCGATAAATATTTACTTCATTTAGATGCATATTTACTTCATTGCGATCAACATTTCCTTCATTTCGATGCATATTTACTTCATTTTGTTGCATAATTACTTCATTCAGATCAACATTTTCATCTTTTCGATACATATTTACTTTATTTTGATGCATATTTACTTCACTACGATCAACATTTCCTTTGTTTCGTTGTATGTTTCCTTCATTCTGATGCATATTTACTTCATTACGATCAACATTTCCTTCGATTCGATGCATATATCCATCATTTCGATGCATATTTCCTTCGTTTCGATGTATATAATTACTTCATTTTGATGCATATTTACTTAATTTCGATGCATATTTCCTTCATTTTGATGCATATTTACTTCATTACGATAAACATTTCCTTCGTTTCGATGCATATTTACTTCATTTTGATGCATATTTACCTCATTATGATCAATATTTCCTTCGTTTCGATGCATATTTCTTTCGTTTTGATGCACATTTACTTTCATTTTCATGCTCATTTTCTCGTTTCGATGGATATTTACTTCATTTTGATTCAAATTTTGATGCATATTTACTTCGTTTCGATGCATATTTTCTTCGTTTTCGATTGATATTTACTTCATTTTGATGCATATTTACTAAATTACGATCAATATTTTCTTCGTTTCGATGCATTTTTACTTTATTTTGATGAGTATTTACTTCATTACGATCAACATTTCCTTTGTTACGATGTATGTTTACTTCATTATGATGCATTTACTTCATTATGATCAACATTTCCTTCGTTCGATGCATATTTCTTTTGTTTTGATTCATATTTTTCTTCGTTTCGATGCATATTTACTTTATTTTGATGGATATTTACTTTATTACGATCAACATTTCCTTCGTTTTGATGCATATTTACTTCATTTCGATGTATATTTCCTTAATTTTGATGCATATTTACTTCATAACGACCAATATTTCCTTCGTTTCGATGCATATTTACTTCATTTTGATGCATTTACCTCATTATAATCAACATTTCCTTCGTTTCGATGCATATTTCTTTTGTTTTGATGCACATTTACTTCTTTTTTATGCTCATTTTCTTGTTTCGATGCATATTTACTTTATTTTGATTCAAATTTTGATGCATTTTTCTTTTGTTTCAATTGATATTTACTTCATTTTGTGCATATTTCCTTCATTTTGATGCAGATTTACTTCATTACGTTCAACATTTCCTTTGTTTTGATGCATATTTTCTTCATTTTGATGCATATTTACTTCTTTACGATCAATATTTTCTTCATTTCGATGTATATTTACTTCATTTTGATGCATATTTACTTCATTACGATCAACATTTCCTTCGTTTTGATGCTTATTTACATCATTTTGATGCATATTTACCTCATTAAGATCTACATTTCCTTCGTTTCGAAGCATATTTCTTTCATTTCGATAAATATTTACTTCATTTAGATGCATATTTACTTCATTGCGATCAACATTTCCTTCGTTTCGATGCATATTTACTTCATTTTGTTGCATAATTACTTCATTCAGATCAACATTTTCATCGTTTCGATACATATTTACTTTATTTTGATGCATATTTACTTCACTACGATCAACATTTCCTTTGTTTCGTTGTATGTTTCCTTCATTCTGATGCATATTTACTTCATTACGATCAACATTTCCTTCGATTCGATGCATATATCCATCATTTCGATGCATATTTCCTTCGTTTCGATGTATATAATTACTTCATTTTGATGCATATTTACTTAATTTCGATGCATATTTCCTTCATTTTGATGCATATTTACTTCATTACGATAAACATTTCCTTCGTTTCGATGCATATTTACTTCATTTTGATGCATATTTACCTCATTATGATCAATATTTCCTTCGTTTCGATGCATATTTCTTTCGTTTTGATGCACATTTACTTCATTTTCATGCTCATTTTCTCGTTTCGATGGATATTTACTTCATTTTGATTCAAATTTTGATGCATATTTACTTCGTTTCGATGCATATTTTCTTCGTTTTCGATTGATATTTACTTCATTTTGATGCATATTTACTAAATTACGATCAATATTTTCTTCGTTTCGATGCATTTTTACTTTATTTTGATGGATATTTACTTCATTACGATCAACATTTCCTTTGTTTCGATGTATGTTTACTTCATTATGATGCATTTACCTCATTATGATCAACATTTCCTTCGTTTCGATGCATATTTCTTTTGTTTTGATTCATATTTTTCTTCGTTTCGATGCATATTTACTTTATTTTGATGGATATTTACTTCATTACGATCAACATTTCCTTCGTTTTGATGCATATTTACTTCATTTCGATGTATATTTCCTTAATTTTGATGCATATTTACTTCATAACGACCAATATTTCCTTCGTTTCGATGCATATTTACTTCATTTTGATGCATTTACCTCATTATAATCAACATTTCCTTCGTTTCGATGCATATTTTTTTGTTTTGATGCACATTTACTTCTTTTTTATGCTCATTTTCTTGTTTCGATGCATATTTACTTTATTTTGATTCAAATTTTGATGCATTTTTCTTTTGTTTCAATTGATATTTACTTCATTTTGATGCATATTTCCTTCATTTTGATGCAGATTTACTTCATTACGTTCAACATTTCCTTTGTTTTGATGCATATTTTCTTTATTTTGATGCATATTTACTTCTTTACGATCAATATTTTCTTCATTTCGATGTATATTTACTTCATTTTGATGCATATTTACTTCATTACGATCAACATTTCCTTCGTTTTGATGCTTATTTACATCATTTTGATGCATATTTACCTCATTAAGATCTACATTTCCTTCGTTTCGAAGCATATTTTTTTCATTTCGATAAATATTTACTTCATTTAGATGCATATTTACTTCATTGTGATCAACATTTCCTTCATTTCGATGCATATTTACTTCATTTTGTTGCATAATTAATTCATTCAGATCAACATTTTCATCGTTTCGATACATATTTACTTTATTTTGATGCATATTTACTTCACTACGATCAACATTTCCTTTGTTTCGTTGTATGTTTCCTTCATTCTGATGCATATTTACTTCATTACGATCAACATTTCCTTCGATTCGATGCATATATCCATCTTTTCGATGCATATTTCCTTCGTTTCGATGTATATAATTACTTCATTTTGATGCATATTTACTTAATTTCGATGCATATTTCCTTCATTTTGATGCATATTTACTTCATTACGATAAACATTTCCTTCGTTTCGATGCATATTTACTTCATTTTGATGCATATTTACCTCATTATGATCAATATTTACTTCATTTCGATGCATATTTCTTTCGTTTTGATGCACATTTACTTCATTTTCATGCTCATTTTCTTGTTTCGATGGATATTTACTTCATTTTGATTCAAATTTTGATGCATATTTACTTCGTTTCGATGCATATTTTCTTCGTTTTGATTGATATTTACTTCATTTTGATGCATATTTACTAAATTTACGATCAATATTTTCTTCGTTTCGATGCATTTTTACTTTATTTTGATGGATATTTACTTCATTACGATCAACATTTCCTTTGTTTCGATGTATGTTTACTTCATTATGATGCATTTACTTCATTATGATCAACATTTCCTTCGTTTCGATGCATATTTCTTTTGTTTTGATTCATATTTTTCTTCCTTTCGATGCATATTTACTTTATTTTGATGGATATTTACTTTATTACGATCAACATTTCCTTTCGTTTTGATGCATATTTACTTCATTTCGATGTATATTTCCTTAATTTTGATGCATAATTACTTCATAACGACCAATATTTCCTTCGTTTCGATGCATATTTAATACATTTTGATGCATTTACCTCATTATAATCAACATTTCCTTCGTTTCGATGCATATTTCTTTTGTTTTGATGCACATTTACTTCTTTTTTATGCTCATTTTCTTGTTTCGATGCATATTTACTTTATTTTGATTCAAATTTTGATGCATTTTTCTTTTGTTTCAATTGATATTTACTTCATTTTGATGCATATTTCCTTCATTTTGATGCAGATTTACTTCATTACGTTCAACATTTCCTTTGTTTTGATGCATATTTTCTTCATTTTGATGCATATTTACTTCTTTACGATCAATATTTTCTTCATTTCGATGTATATTTACTTCATTTTGATGCATATTTACTTCATTACGATCAACATTTCCTTCGTTTTGATGCTTATTTACATCATTTTGATGCATATTTACCTCATTAAGATCTACATTTCCTTCGTTTCGAAGCATATTTCTTTCATTTCGATAAATATTTACTTCATTTAGATGCATATTTACTTCATTGCGATCAACATTTCCTTCGTTTCGATGCATATTTACTTCATTTTGTTGCATAATTACTTCATTCAGATCAACATTTTCATCTTTTCGATACATATTTACTTTATTTTGATGCATATTTACTTCACTACGATCAACATTTCCTTTGTTTCGTTGTATGTTTCCTTCATTCTGATGCATATTTACTTCATTACGATCAACATTTCCTTCGATTCGATGCATATATCCATCATTTCGATGCATATTTCCTTCGTTTCGATGTATATAATTACTTCATTTTGATGCATATTTACTTAATTTCGATGCATATTTCCTTCATTTTGATGCATATTTACTTCATTACGATAAACATTTCCTTCGTTTCGATGCATATTTACTTCATTTTGATGCATATTTACCTCATTATGATCAATATTTACTTCGTTTCGATGCATATTTCTTTCGTTTTGATGCACATTTACTTCATTTTCATGCTCATTTTCTCGTTTCGATGGATATTTACTTCATTTTGATTCAAATTTTGATGCATATTTACTTCGTTTCGATGCATATTTTCTTCGTTTCGATTGATATTTACTTCATTTTGATGCATATTTACTAAATTACGATCAATATTTTCTTCGTTTCGATGCATTTTTACTTTATTTTGATGGATATTTACTTCATTACGATCAACATTTCCTTTGTTTCGATGTATGTTTACTTCATTATGATGCATTTACCTCATTATGATCAACATTTCCTTCGTTTCGATGCATATTTCTTTTGTTTTGATTCATATTTTTCTTCGTTTCGATGCATATTTACTTTATTTTGATGGATATTTACTTTCATTACGATCAACATTTCCTTCGTTTTGATGCATATTTACTTCATTTCGATGTATATTTCCTTAATTTTGATGCATATTTACTTCATAACGACCAATATTTCCTTCGTTTCGATGCATATTTACTTCATTTTGATGCATTTACCTCATTATAATCAACATTTCCTTCGTTTCGATGCATATTTCTTTTGTTTTGATGCACATTTACTTCTTTTTTATGCTCATTTTCTTGTTTCGATGCATATTTACTTTATTTTGATTCAAATTTTGATGCATTTTTCTTTTGTTTCAATTGATATTTACTTCATTTTGATGCATATTTCCTTCATTTTGATGCAGATTTACTTCATTACGTTCAACATTTCCTTTGTTTTGATGCATATTTTCTTCATTTTGATGCATATTTACTTCTTTACGATCAATATTTTCTTCATTTCGATGTATATTTACTTCATTTTGATGCATATTTACTTCATTACGATCAACATTTCCTTCGTTTTGATGCTTATTTACATCATTTTGATGCATATTTACCTCATTAAGATCTACATTTCCTTCGTTTCGAAGCATATTTCTTTCATTTCGATAAATATTTACTTCATTTAGATGCATATTTACTTCATTGCGATCAACATTTCCTTCGTTTCGATGCATATTTACTTCATTTTGTTGCATAATTACTTCATTCAGATCAACATTTTCATCGTTTCGATACATATTTACTTTATTTTGATGCATATTTACTTCACTACGATCAACATTTCCTTTGTTTCGTTGTATGTTTCCTTCATTCTGATGCATATTTACTTCATTACGATCAACATTTCCTTCGATTCGATGCATATATCCATCATTTCGATGCATATTTCCTTCGTTTCGATGTATATAATTACTTCATTTTGATGCATATTTACTTAATTTCGATGCATATTTCCTTCATTTTGATGCATATTTACTTCATTACGATAAACATTTCCTTCGTTTCGATGCATATTTACTTCATTTTGATGCATATTTACCTCATTATGATCAATATTTACTTCGTTTCGATGCATATTTCTTTCGTTTTGATGCACATTTACTTCATTTTCATGCTCATTTTCTCGTTTCGATGGATATTTACTTCATTTTGATTCAAATTTTGATGCATATTTACTTCGTTTCGATGCATATTTTCTTCGTTTTCGATTGATATTTACTTCATTTTGATGCATATTTACTAAATTACGATCAATATTTTCTTCGTTTCGATGCATTTTTACTTTATTTTGATGGATATTTACTTCATTACGATCAACATTTCCTTTGTTTCGATGTATGTTTACTTCATTATGATGCATTTACCTCATTATGATCAACATTTCCTTCGTTTCGATGCATATTTCTTTTGTTTTGATTCATATTTTTCTTCGTTTCGATGCATATTTACTTTATTTTGATGGATATTTACTTTCATTACGATCAACATTTCCTTCGTTTTGATGCATATTTACTTCATTTCGATGTATATTTCCTTAATTTTGATGAATATTTACTTCATAACGACCAATATTTCCTTCGTTTCGATGCATATTTACTTCATTTTGATGCATTTACCTCATTATAATCAACATTTCCTTCGTTTCGATGCATATTTCTTTTGTTTTGATGCACATTTACTTCTTTTTTATGCTCATTTTCTTGTTTCGATGCATATTTACTTTATTTTGATTCAAATTTTGATGCATTTTTCTTTTGTTTCAATTGATATTTACTTCATTTTGATGCATATTTCCTTCATTTTGATGCAGATTTACTTCATTACGTTCAACATTTCCTTTGTTTTGATGCATATTTTCTTCATTTTGATGCATATTTACTTCTTGACGATCAATATTTTCTTCATTTCGATGTATATTTACTTCATTTTGATGCATATTTACTTCATTACGATCAACATTTCCTTCGTTTTGATGCTTATTTACATCATTTTGATGCATATTTACCTCATTAAGATCTACATTTCATTCGTTTCGAAGCATATTTCTTTCATTTCGATAAATATTTACTTCATTTAGATGCATATTTACTTCATTGCGATCAACATTTCCTTCATTTCGATGCATATTTACTTCATTTTGTTGCATAATTACTTCATTCAGATCAACATTTTCATCGTTTCGATACATATTTACTTTATTTTGATACATATTTACTTCACTACGATCAACATTTCCTTTGTTTCGTTGTATGTTTCCTTCATTCTGATGCATATTTACTTCATTACGATCAACATTTCCTTCGATTCGATGCATATATCCATCTTTTCGATGCATATTTCCTTCGTTTCGATGTATATAATTACTTCATTTTGATGCATATTTACTTAATTTCGATGCATATTTCCTTCATTTTGATGCATATTTACTTCATTACGATAAACATTTCCTTCGTTTCGATGCATATTTACTTCATTTTGATGCATATTTACCTCATTATGATCAATATTTACTTCGTTTCGATGCATATTTCTTTCGTTTTGATGCACATTTACTTCATTTTCATGCTCATTTTCTCGTTTCGATGGATATTTACTTCATTTTGATTCAAATTTTGATGCATATTTACTTCGTTTCGATGCATATTTTCTTCGTTTTGATTGATATTTACTTCATTTTGATGCATATTTACTAAATTACGATCAATATTTTCTTCGTTTCGATGCATTTTTACTTTATTTTGATGGATATTTACTTCATTACGATCAACATTTCCTTTGTTTCGATGTATGTTTACTTCATTATGATGCATTTACTTCATTATGATCAACATTTCCTTCGTTCGATGCATTTTTCTTTTGTTTTGATTCATATTTTTCTTCCATTCGATGCATATTTACTTTATTTTGATGGATATTTACTTTATTACGATCAACATTTCCTTCGTTTTGATGCATATTTACTTCATTTCGATGTATATTTCCTTAATTTTGATGAATAATTACTTCATAACGACCAATATTTCCTTCGTTTCGATGCATATTTACTTCATTTTGATGCATTTACCTCATTATAATCAACATTTCCTTCGTTTCGATGCATATTTCTTTTGTTTTGATGCACATTTACTTCTTTTTTATGCTCATTTTCTTGTTTCGATGCATATTTACTTTATTTTGATTCAAATTTTGATGCATTTTTCTTTTGTTTCAATTGATATTTACTTTATTTTGGTGCATATTTCCTTCATTTTGATGCAGATTTACTTCATTACGTCAACATTTCCTTTGTTTTGATGCATATTTTCTTCATTTTGATGCATATTTACTTCTTTACGATCAATATTTTCTTCATTTCGATGTATATTTACTTCATTTTGATGCATATTTACTTCATTACGATCAACATTTCCTTCGTTTTGATGCTTATTTACATCGTTTTGATGCATATTTACCTCATTAAGATCTACATTTCATTCGTTTCGAAGCATATTTCTTTCATTTCGATAAATATTTACTTCATTTAGATGCATATTTATTTCATTGCGATCAACATTTCCTTCGTCTCGATGCACATTTACTTCATTTTGTTGCATAATTACTTCATTCAGATCAACATTTTCATCGTTTCGATACATATTTACTTTATTTTGATACATATTTACTTCACTACGATCAACATTTCCTTTGTTTCGTTGTATGTTTCCTTCATTCTGATGCATATTTACTTCATTACGATCAACATTTCCTTCGATTCGATGCATATATCCATCTTTTCGATGCATATTTCCTTCGTTTCGATGTATATAATTACTTCATTTTGATGCATATTTACTTAATTTCGATGCATATTTCCTTCATTTTGATGCATATTTACTTCATTACGATAAACATTTCCTTCGTTTCGATGCATATTTACTTCATTTTGATGCATATTTACCTCATTATGATCAATATTTACTTCGTTTCGATGCATATTTCTTTCGTTTTGATGCACATTTACTTCATTTTCATGCTCATTTTCTTGTTTCGATGGATATTTACTTCATTTTGATTCAAATTTTGATGCATATTTACTTCGTTTCGATGCATATTTTCTTCGTTTCGATTGATATTTACTTCATTTTGATGCATATTTACTAAATTACGATCAATATTTTCTTCGTTTCGATGCATTTTTACTTTATTTTGATGGATATTTACTTCATTACGATCAACATTTCCTTTGTTTCGATGTATGTTTACTTCATTATGATGCATTTACCTCATTATGATCAACATTTCCTTCGTTTCGATGCATATTTCTTTTGTTTTGATTCATATTTTTCTTCGTTTCGATGCATATTTACTTTATTTTGATGGATATTTACTTTATTACGATCAACATTTCCTTCGTTTTGATGCATATTTACTTCATTTCGATGTATATTTCCTTAATTTTGATGAATAATTACTTCATAACGACCAATATTTCCTTCGTTTCGATGCATATTTACTTCATTTTGATGCATTTACCTCATTATAATCAACATTTCCTTCGTTTCGATACATATTTCTTTTGTTTTGATGCACATTTACTTCTTTTTTATGCTCATTTTCTTGTTTCGATGCATATTTACTTTATTTTGATTCAAATTTTGATGCATTTTTCTTTTGTTTCAATTGATATTTACTTTATTTTGGTGCATATTTACTTCATTTTGATGCAGATTTACTTCATTACGTCAACATTTCCTTTGTTTTGATGCATATTTTCTTCATTTTGATGCATATTTACTTCTTTACGATCAATATTTTCTTCATTTCGATGTATATTTACTTCATTTTGATGCATATTTACTTCATTACGATCAACATTTCCTTCGTTTTGATGCTTATTTACATCGTTTTGATGCATATTTACCTCATTAAGATCTACATTTCATTCGTTTCGAAGCATATTTCTTTCATTTCGATAAATATTTACTTCATTTAGATGCATATTTACTTCATTGCGATCAACATTTCCTTCGTTTCGATGCATATTTACTTCATTTTGTTGCATAATTACTTCATTCAGATCAACATTTTCATCGTTTCGATACATATTTACTTTATTTTGATACATATTTACTTCACTACGATCAACATTTCCTTTGTTTCGTTGTATGTTTCCTTCATTCTGATGCATATTTACTTCATTACGATCAACAATTCCTTCGATTCGATGCATATATCCATCTTTTCGATGCATATTTTCTTCGTTTCGATGTATATAATTACTTCATTTTGATGCATATTTACTTAATTTCGATGCATATTTCCTTCATTTTGATGCATATTTACTTCATTACGATAAACATTTCCTTCGTTTCGATGCATATTTACTTCATTTTGATGCATATTTACCTCATTATGATCAATATTTACTTCGTTTCGATGCATATTTCTTTCGTTTTGATGCACATTTACTTCATTTTCATGCTCATTTTCTTGTTTCGATGGATATTTACTTCATTTTGATTCAAATTTTGATGCATATTTACTTCGTTTCGATGCATATTTTCTTCGTTTTGATTGATATTTACTTCATTTTGATGCATATTTACTAAATTACGATCAATATTTTCTTCGTTTCGATGCATTTTTACTTTATTTTGATGGATATTTACTTCATTACGATCAACATTTCCTTTGTTTCGATGTATGTTTACTTCATTATGATGCATTTACTTCATTATGATCAACATTTCCTTCGTTCGATGCATTTTTCTTTTGTTTTGATTCATATTTTTCTTCCTTTCGATGCATATTTACTTTATTTTGATGGATATTTACTTTATTACGATCAACATTTCCTTCGTTTTGATGCATATTTACTTCATTTCGATGTATATTTCCTTAATTTTGATGCATAATTATTTCATAACGACCAATATTTTCTTCGTTTCGATGCATATTTACTTCATTTTGATGCATTTACCTCATTATAATCAACATTTCCTTCGTTTCGATACATATTTCTTTTGTTTTGATGCACATTTACTTCTTTTTTATGCTCATTTTCTTGTTTCGATGCATATTTACTTTATTTTGATTCAAATTTTGATGCATTTTTCTTTTGTTTCAATTGATATTTACTTTATTTTGGTGCATATTTCCTTCATTTTGATGCAGATTTACTTCATTACGTCAACATTTCCTTTGTTTTGATGCATATTTTCTTCATTTTGATGCATATTTACTTCTTTACGATCAATATTTTCTTCATTTCGATGTATATTTACTTCATTTTGATGCATATTTACTTCATTACGATCAACATTTCCTTCGTTTTGATGCTTATTTACATCGTTTTGATGCATATTTACCTCATTAAGATCTACATTTCCTTCGTTTCGAAGCATATTTCTTTCATTTCGATAAATATTTTCTTCATTTAGATGCATATTTACTTCATTGTGATCAACATTTCCTTCATTTCGATGCATATTTACTTCATTTTGTTGCATAATTACTTCATTCAGATCAACATTTTCATCGTTTCGATACATATTTACTTTATTTTGATGCATATTTACTTCACTAAGATCAACATTTCCTTTGTTTCGTTGTATGTTTCCTTCATTCTGATGCATATTTACTTCATTACGATCAACATTTCCTTCGATTCGATGCATATATCCATCTTTTCGATGCATATTTCCTTCGTTTCGATATATATAATTACTTCATTTTGATGCATATTTACTTAATTTCGATGCATATTTCCTTCATTTTGATGCATATTTACTTCATTACGATAAACATTTCCTTCGTTTCGATGCATATTTACTTCATTTTGGTGCATATTTACCTCATTATGATCAATATTTACTTCGTTTCGATGCATATTTCTTTCGTTTTGATGCACATTTACTTCATTTTCATGCTCATGTTCTTGTTTCGATGGATATTTACTTCATTTTGATTCAAATTTTGATGCATATTTACTTCGTTTCGATGCATATTTTCTTCGTTTTGATTGATATTTACTTCATTTTGATGCATATTTACTAAATTACGATCAATATTTTCTTCGTTTCGATGCATTTTTACTTTATTTTGATGGATATTTACTTCATTACGATCAACATTTCCTTTGTTTCGATGTATGTTTACTTCATTATGATGCATTTACTTCATTATGATCAACATTTCCTTCGTTCGATGCATTTTTCTTTTGTTTTGATTCATATTTTTCTTCGTTTCGATGCATATTTACTTTATTTTGATGGATATTTACTTCATTACGATCAACATTTCCTTCGTTTTGATGCATATTTACTTCATTTCGATGTATATTTCCTTAATTTTGATGAATAATTACTTCATAACGACCAATATTTCCTTCGTTTCGATGCATATTTACTTCATTTTGATGCATTTACCTCATTATAATCAACATTTCCTTCGTTTCGATGCATATTTCTTTTGTTTTGATGCACATTTACTTCTTTTTTATGCTCATTTTCTTGTTTCGATGCATATTTACTTTATTTTGATTCAAATTTTGATGCATTTTTCTTTTGTTTCAATTGATATTTACTTTATTTTGATGCATATTTCCTTCATTTTGATGCAGATTTACTTCATTACGTCAACATTTCCTTTGTTTTGATGCATATTTTCTTCATTTTGATGCATATTTACTTCTTTACGATCAATATTTTCTTCATTTCGATGTATATTTACTTCATTTTGATGCATATTTACTTCATTACGATCAACATTTCCTTCGTTTTGATGCTTATTTACATCGTTTTGATGCATATTTACCTCATTAAGATCTACATTTCATTCGTTTCGAAGCATATTTCTTTCATTTCGATAAATATTTACTTCATTTAGATGCATATTTACTTCATTGCGATCAACATTTCCTTCGTTTCGATGCATATTTACTTCATTTTGTTGCATAATTACTTCATTCAGATCAACATTTTCATCGTTTCGATACATATTTACTTTATTTTGATACATATTTACTTCACTACGATCAACATTTCCTTTGTTTCGTTGTATGTTTCCTTCATTCTGATGCATATTTACTTCATTACGATCAACAATTCCTTCGATTCGATGCATATATCCATCTTTTCGATGCATATTTCCTTCGTTTCGATGTATATAATTACTTCATTTTGATGCATATTTACTTAATTTCGATGCATATTTCCTTCATTTTGATGCATATTTACTTCATTACGATAAACATTTCCTTCGTTTCGATGCATATTTACTTCATTTTGATGCATATTTACCTCATTATGATCAATATTTACTTCGTTTCGATGCATATTTCTTTCGTTTTGATGCACATTTACTTCATTTTCATGCTCATTTTCTCGTTTCGATGGATATTTACTTCATTTTGATTCAAATTTTGATGCATATTTACTTCGTTTCGATGCATATTTTCTTCGTTTTCGATTGATATTTACTTCATTTTGATGCATATTTACTAAATTACGATCAATATTTTCTTCGTTTCGATGCATTTTTACTTTATTTTGATGGATATTTACTTCATTACGATCAACATTTCCTTTGTTTCGATGTATGTTTACTTCATTATGATGCATTTACTCATTATGATCAACATTTCCTTCGTTCGATGCATATTTCTTTTGTTTTGATTCATATTTTTCTTCCTTTCGATGCATATTTACTTTATTTTGATGGATATTTACTTATTACGATCAACATTTCCTTCGTTTTGATGCATATTTACTTCATTTCGATGTATATTTCCTTAATTTTGATGCATATTTACTTCATAACGACCAATATTTCCTTCGTTTCGATGCATATTTACTTACTCATTTTGACGCATTTACCTCATTATAATCAACATTTCCTTCGTTTCGATACATATTTCTTTTGTTTTGATGCACATTTACTTCTTTTTTATGCTCATTTTCTTGTTTCGATGCATATTTACTTTATTTTGATTCAAATTTTGATGCATTTTTCTTTTGTTTCAATTGATATTTACTTTATTTTGGTGCATATTTCCTTCATTTTGATGCAGATTTACTTCATTACGTCAACATTTCCTTTGTTTTGATGCATATTTTCTTCATTTTGATGCATATTTACTTCTTTACGATCAATATTTTCTTCATTTCGATGTATATTTACTTCATTTTGATGCATATTTACTTCATTACGATCAACATTTCCTTCGTTTTGATGCTTATTTACATCGTTTTGATGCATATTTACCTCATTAAGATCTACATTTCCTTCGTTTCGAAGCATATTTTTTTCATTTCGATAAATATTTACTTCATTTAGATGCATATTTACTTCATTGCGATCAACATTTCCTTCATTTCGATGCATATTTACTTCATTTTGTTGCATAATTACTTCATTCAGATCAACATTTTCAACGTTTCGATATATATTTACTTTATTTTGATGCATATTTACTTCACTACGATCAACATTTCCTTTGTTTCGTTGTATGTTTCCTTCATTCTGATGCATATTTACTTCATTACGATCAACATTTCCTTCGATTCGATGCATATATCCATCTTTTCGATGCATATTTCCTTCGTTTCGATGTATATAATTACTTCATTTTGATGCATATTTACTTAATTTCGATGCATATTTCCTTCATTTTGATGCATATTTACTTCATTACGATAAACATTTCCTTCGTTTCGATGCATATTTACTTCATTTTGATGCATATTTACCTCATTATGATCAATATTTACTTCGTTTCGATGCATATTTCTTTCGTTTTGATGCACATTTACTTCATTTTCATGCTCATTTTCTTGTTTCGATGGATATTTACTTCATTTTGATTCAAATTTTGATGCATATTTACTTCGTTTCGATGCATATTTTCTTCGTTTTGATTGATATTTACTTCATTTTGATGCATATTTACTAAATTACGATCAATATTTTCTTCGTTTCGATGCATTTTTACTTTATTTTGATGGATATTTACTTCATTACGATCAACATTTCCTTTGTTTCGATGTATGTTTACTTCATTATGATGCATTTACTTCATTATGATCAACATTTCCTTCGTTCGATGCATATTTCTTTTGTTTTGATTCATATTTTTCTTCCTTTCGATGCATATTTACTTTATTTTGATGGATATTTACTTTATTACGATCAACATTTCCTTTGTTTTGATGCATATTTACTTCATTTCGATGTATATTTCCTTAATTTTGATGCATAATTACTTCATAACGACAAATATTTCCTTCGTTTCGATGCATATTTAATTCATTTTGATGCATTTACCTTATTATAATCAACATTTCCTTCGTTTCGATACATATTTCTTTTGTTTTGATGCACATTTACTTCTTTTTTATGCTCATTTTCTTGTTTCGATGCATATTTACTTTATTTTGATTCAAATTTTGATGCATTTTTCTTTTGTTTCAATTGATATTTACTTTATTTTGGTGCATATTTCCTTCATTTTGATGCAGATTTACTTCATTACGTCAACATTTCCTTTGTTTTGATGCATATTTTCTTCATTTTGATGCATATTTACTTCTTTACGATCAATATTTTCTTCATTTCGATGTATATTTACTTCATTTTGATGCATATTTACTTCATTACGATCAACATTTCCTTCGTTTTGATGCTTATTTACATCGTTTTGATGCATATTTACCTCATTAAGATCTACATTTCCTTCGTTTCGAAGCATATTTCTTTCATTTCGATAAATATTTTCTTCATTTTGATGCATATTTACTTCATTGTGATCAACATTTCCTTCATTTCGATGCATATTTACTTCATTTTGTTGCATAATTATTTCATTCAGATCAACATTTTCATCGTTTCGATACATATTTACTTTATTTTGATGCATATTTACTTCACTAAGATCAACATTTCCTTTGTTTCGTTGTATGTTTCCTTCATTCTGATGCATATTTACTTCATTACGATCAACATTTCCTTCGATTCGATGCATATATCCATCATTTTGATGCATATTTCCTTCGTTTCGATGTATATAATTACTTCATTTTGATGCATATTTACTTAATTTCGATGCATATTTCCTTCATTTTGATGCATATTTACTTCATTACGATAAACATTTCCTTCGTTTTGACGCATATTTACTTCATTTTGATGCATATTTACCTCATTATGATCAATATTTCCTTCGTTTCGATGCATATTTCTTTCGTTTTGATGCACATTTAATTCATTTTCATGCTCATTTTCTCGTTTCGATGGATATTTACTTCATTTTGATTCAAATTTTGATGCATATTTACTTCGTTTCGATGCATATTTTCTTCGTTTCGATTGATATTTACTTCATTTTGATGCATATTTACTAAATTACGATCAATGTTTTCTTCATTTCGATGCATTTTTACTTTATTTTGATAGATATTTACTTCATTACGATCAACATTTCCTTGTTTCGATGTATATTTACTTCATTATGATGCATTTACCTCATTATGATCAACATTTCCTTCATTTCGATGCATATTTCTTATGTTTTGATTCATATTTTTCTTCGTTTCGATGCATATTTACTTTATTTTGATGGATATTTACTTCATTACGATCAACATTTCCTTCGTTTTGATGCATATTTACTTCATTTAGATGCATATTTACTTAATTTTGATGCATATTTACTTCATGACGACCAATATTTCCTTCGTTTCGATGCATATTTACTTCATTTTGATGCATTTACCTCATTATAATCAACATTTCCTTCGTTTCGATGCATATTTCTTTTGTTTTGATGCACATTTACTTCATTACGATGCTCATTTTCTTGTTTCGATGCATATTTACTTCATTTTGATTCAAATTTTGATGCATTTTTCTTTCGTTTCAATTGATATTTATTTCATTTTGATGCATATTTCCTTCATTTTGATGCAGATTTACTTAATTACGTTCAACATTTCCTTTGTTTTGATGCATATTTTCTTCATTTTGATGCATATTTACTTCATTACGATCAATATTTTCTACATTTCGATGTATATTTACTTCATTTTGATGCATATTTACTTCATTACGATCAACATTTCCTTCGTTTTGATGCTTATTTACATCATTTTGATGCATATTTATCTCATTAAGATCTACATTTCCTACGTTTCGAAGCATATTTCTTTCATTTCGATAAATATTTACTTCATTTAGATGAATATTTACTTCATTGCGATCAACATTTTCCTTCGTTTAGATGCATATTTACTTCATTTTGTTGCATAATTACTTCATTCAGATCAACATTTTCATCGTTTCGATACATATTTACTTTATTTTGATGCATATTTACTTCACTATGATCAACATTTCCTTTGTTTCGTTGTATGTTTCCTTCATTCTAATGCATATTTACTTCATTACGATCAACATTTCCTTCGATTCGATGCATATATCCATCATTTCGATGCATATTTCCTTCGTTTCGATGTATATAATTACTTCATTTTGATGCATATTTACTTAATTTCGATGCATATTTCCTTCATTTTGATGTATATTTACTTCATTACGATAAACATTTCCTTCGTTTTGATGCATATTTACTTCATTTTGATGCATATTTACCTCATTATGATCAACATTTCCTTCGTTTCGATGCATATTTCTTTCGTTTTGATGCACATTTACTTCATTTTCATGCTCATTTTCTCGTTTCGATGGACATTTACTTCATTTTGAATCAAATTTTGATGCATATTTAGTTCGTTTTGATGCATATTTTCTTCGTTTCGATTGATATTTACTTCATTTTGATGCATATTACCTAAATTACGATCAATATTTTCTTCGTTTCGATGCATTTTTACTTTATTTTGATGGATATTTACTTCATTACGATCAACATTTCCTTTGTTTCGATGTATTTTACTTCATTATGATGCATCTACCTCATTATGATCAACATTTCCTTCGTTTCGATGCGTATTTCTTTTGTTTTGATTCATATTTTTCTTCATTTTGATGCATATTTACTTTATTTAGATGGATATTTACTTCATTACGATCAACATTTCCTTCGTTTTGATGCATATTTACTTCATTTTGATGCATATTTCCTTAATTTTGATGCATATTTACTTCATAACGACCAATATTTCTTCGTTTCGATGCATATTACTTCATTTTGATGCATTTACCTCATTATAATCAACATTTCCTTCGTTTCGATGCATATTTATTTTGTTTTGATGCACATTTACTTCATTTTGATGCTCATTTTCTTGTTTCGATGCATATTTACTTCATTTTGATTCAAATTTTGATGCATTTTTCTTTCGTTTCAATTGATATTTACTTCATTTTGATGCATATTTACTTCATTTTGATGCAAATTTACTTCATTACGTTCATCATTTCCTTTGTTTTGATGCATATTTTATTCATTTTGATGCATATTTACTTCATTACGATCAATATTTTCTTCATTTCGATGTATATTTACTTCATTTTGATGCATATTTTCTTCATTACGATCAACATTTCCTTCGTTTTGATGCTTATTTACATCATTTTGATGCATATTTACCTCATTAAGATCTACATTTCCTTCGTTTCGAAGCATATTTCTTTCATTTCGATAAGTATTTACTTCATTTAGATGAATATTTACTTCATTGCGATCAACATTTCCTTCGTTTCGATGCATATTTACTTCATTTTGTTGCATAATTACTTAATTCAGATCAACATTTTCATCGTTTCGATACATATTTACTTTATTTTGATGCATATTTACTTCACTATGATCAACATTTCCTTTGCTTCGTTGTATGTTTCCTTCATTCTGATGCATATTTACTTCATTACGATCAACATTTCCTTCGATTCGATGCATATATCCATCATTTCGATGCATATTTCCTTCGTTTCGATGTATATCATTACTTCATTTTGATGCATATTTACTTAATTTCGATGCATATTTTCTTCATTTTGATGCATATTTACTTCATTACGATAAACATTTCCTTCATTTCGATGTATATTTACTTCATTTTGATGCATATTTATCTCATTATGATCAACATTTCCTTCGTTTCGATGCATATTTCTTTCGTTTTGATGCACATTTACTTCATTTTTATGCTCATTTTCTCGTTTCGATGGATATTTACTTCATTTTGATTCAAATTTTGATGCATATTTACTTCGTTTCGATGCATATTTTATTCGTTTCGATTGATATTTACTTCGTTTCGATGCATTTTTACATTATTTTGATGGATATTTACTTCATTACGATCAACATTTCCTTTGTTTCGATGTATGTTTACTTCATTATGATGCATTTACCTCATTATGATCAACATTTCCTTCGTTTCGATGCATATTTCTTTTGTTTTGATTCATATTTTTCTTCATTTCGATGCATATTTACTTTATTTTGATGGATATTTACTTCATTACGATCAACATTTCCTTCGTTTTGATGTATATTTACTTCATTTCGATGTATATTTCCTTAATTTTGATGCATATTTACTTCTTAACGACCAATATTTCCTTCGTTTCGATGCATATTTACTTCATTTTTATGCATTTACCTCATTATAATCAACATTTCCTTCGTTTCTATGCATATTTCTTTTGTTTTGATGCACATTTACTTCTTTTTTATGCTCATTTTCTTGTTTCGATGCATATTTACTTCATTTTGATTCAAATTTCGATGCATTTTTCTTTCGTTTCAATTAATATTTACTTCATTTTGATGCATATTTCCTTCATTTTGATGTAGATTTACTTCATTACGTTCAACATTTCCTTTGTATTGATGCATATTTTCTTCATTTTGATGCATATTTACTTCTTTACGATCAATATTTTCTTCATTTCGATGTATATTTACTTCATTTTGATGCATATTTACTTCATTACGATCAACATTTCATTCGTTTTGATGCTTATTTACATCATTTTGATGCATATTTACTTCATTACGATAAACATTTCCTTCGTTTTGACGCATATTTACTTCATTTTGATGCATATTTACCTCATTATGATCAATATTTCCTTCGTTTCGATGCATATTTCTTTCGTTTTGATGCACATTTAATTCATTTTCATGCTCATTTTCTCGTTTCGATGGATATTTACTTCATTTTGATTCAAATTTTGATGCATATTTACTTCGTTTCGATGCATATTTTCTTCGTTTCGATTGATATTTACTTCATTTTGATGCATATTTACTAAATTACGATCAATGTTTTCTTCATTTCGATGCATTTTTACTTTATTTTGATAGATATTTACTTCATTACGATCAACATTTCCTTGTTTCGATGTATATTTACTTCATTATGATGCATTTACCTCATTATGATCAACATTTCCTTCATTTCGATGCATATTTCTTATGTTTTGATTCATATTTTTCTTCGTTTCGATGCATATTTACTTTATTTTGATGGATATTTACTTCATTACGATCAACATTTCCTTCGTTTTGATGCATATTTACTTCATTTAGATGCATATTTACTTAATTTTGATGCATATTTACTTCATGACGACCAATATTTCCTTCGTTTCGATGCATATTTACTTCATTTTGATGCATTTACCTCATTATAATCTACATTTCCTTCGTTTCGATGCATATATCTTTTGTTTTGATGCACATGTACTTCATTACGATGCTCATTTTCTTGTTTCGATGCATATTTACTTCATTTTGATTCAAATTTTGATGCATTTTTCTTTCGTTTCAATTGATATTTATTTCATTTTGATGCATATTTCCTTCATTTTGATGCAGATTTACTTAATTACGTTCAACATTTCCTTTGTTTTGATGCATATTTTCTTCATTTTGATGCATATTTACTTCATTACGATCAATATTTTCTACATTTCGATGTATATTTACTTCATTTTGATGCATATTTACTTCATTACGATCAACATTTCCTTCGTTTTGATGCTTATTTACATCATTTTGATGCATATTTATCTCATTAATATCTACATTTCCTACGTTTCGAAGCATATTTCTTTCATTTCGATAAATATTTACTTCATTTAGATGAATATTTACTTCATTGCGATCAACATTTTCTTCGTTTAGATGCATATTTACTTCATTTTGTTGCATAATTACTTCATTCAGATCAACATTTTCATCGTTTCGATACATATTTACTTTATTTTGATGCATATTTACTTCACTATGATCAACATTTCCTTTGTTTCGTTGTATGTTTCCTTCATTCTGAATGCATATTTACTTCATTACGATCAACATTTCCTTCGATTCGATGCATATATCCATCATTTCGATGCATATTTCCTTCGTTTCGATGTATATAATTACTTCATTTTGATGCATATTTACTTAATTTCGATGCATATTTCCTTCATTTTGATGTATATTTACTTCATTACGATAAACATTTCCTTCGTTTTGATGCATATTTACTTCATTTTGATGCATATTTACCTCATTATGATCAACATTTCCTTCGTTTCGATGCATATTTCTTTCGTTTTGATGCACATTTACTTCATTTTCATGCTCATTTTCTCGTTTCGATGGACATTTACTTCATTTTGAATCAAATTTTGATGCATATTTAGTTCGTTTTGATGCATATTTTCTTCGTTTCGATTGATATTTACTTCATTTTGATGCATATTACCTAAATTACGATCAATATTTTCTTCGTTTCGATGCATTTTTACTTTATTTTGATGGATATTTACTTCATTACGATCAACATTTCCTTTGTTTCGATGTATTTTACTTCATTATGATGCATCTACCTCATTATGATCAACATTTCCTTCGTTTCGATGCGTATTTCTTTTGTTTTGATTCATATTTTTCTTCATTTTGATGCATATTTACTTTATTTAGATGGATATTTACTTCATTACGATCAACATTTCCTTCGTTTTGATGCATATTTACTTCATTTTGATGCATATTTCCTTAATTTTGATGCATATTTACTTCATAACGACCAATATTTCTTTCGTTTCGATGCATATTACTTCATTTTGATGCATTTACCTCATTATAATCAACATTTCCTTCGTTTCGATGCATATTTATTTTGTTTTGATGCACATTTACTTCATTTTGATGCTCATTTTCTTGTTTCGATGCATATTTACTTCATTTTGATTCAAATTTTGATGCATTTTTCTTTCGTTTCAATTGATATTTACTTCATTTTGATGCATATTTACTTCATTTTGATGCAAATTTACTTCATTACGTTCATCATTTCCTTTGTTTTGATGCATATTTTATTCATTTTGATGCATATTTACTTCATTACGATCAATATTTTCTTCATTTCGATGTATATTTACTTCATTTTGATGCATATTTTCTTCATTACTATCAACATTTCCTTCATTTAATGCTTATTTACATCATTTTGATGCATATTTATCTCATTAAGATCTACATTTCCTTCGTTTCGAAGCATATTTCTTTCATTTCGATAAGTATTTACTTCATTTAGATGAATATTTACTTCATTGCGATCAACATTTCCTTCGTTTCGATGCATATTTACTTCATTTTGTTGCATAATTACTTCATTCAGATCAACATTTACATCTTTTCGATACATATTTACTTTATTTTTATGCATATTTACTTCACTATAATCAACATTTCCTTTGTTTCGTCGTATGTTTCCTTCATTCTGATGCATATTTACTTCATTACGATCAACATTTCCTTCGATTCGATGCATATATCCATCATTTCGATGCATATTTCCTTCGTTTCGATGTATATCATTACTTCATTTTGATGCATATTTACTTAATTTCGATGCATATTTTCTTCATTTTGATGCATATTTACTTCATTACGATAAACATTTCCTTCATTTCGATGTATATTTACTTCATTTTGATGCATATTTATCTCATTATGATCAACATTTCCTTCGTTTCGATGCATATTTCTTTCGTTTTGATGCACATTTACTTCATTTTTATGCTCATTTTCTCGTTTCGATGGATATTTACTTCATTTTGATTCAAATTTTGATGCATATTTACTTCGTTTCGATGCATATTTTATTCGTTTCGATTGATATTTACTTCGTTTCGATGCATTTTTACATTATTTTGATGGATATTTACTTCATTACGATCAACATTTCCTTTGTTTCGATGTATGTTTACTTCATTATGATGCATTTACCTCATTATGATCAACATTTCCTTCGTTTCGATGCATATTTCTTTTGTTTTGATTCATATTTTTCTTCATTTCGATGCATATTTACTTTATTTTGATGGATATTTACTTCATTACGATCAACATTTCCTTCGTTTTGATGTATATTTACTTCATTTCGATGTATATTTCCTTAATTTTGATGCATATTTACTTCTTAACGACCAATATTTCCTTCGTTTCGATGCATATTTACTTCATTTTTATGCATTTACCTCATTATAATCAACATTTCCTTCGTTTCTATGCATATTTCTTTTGTTTTGATGCACATTTACTTCTTTTTTATGCTCATTTTCTTGTTTCGATGCATATTTACTTCATTTTGATTCAAATTTCGATGCATTTTTCTTTCGTTTCAATTGATATTTACTTCATTTTGATGCATATTTCCTTCATTTTGATGTAGATTTACTTCATTACGTTCAACATTTCCTTTGTATTGATGCATATTTTCTTCATTTTGATGCATATTTACTTCTTTACGATCAATATTTTCTTCATTTCGATGTATATTTACTTCATTTTGATGCATATTTACTTCATTACGATCAACATTTCATTCGTTTTGATGCTTATTTACATCATTTTGATTCATATTTACCTCATTAAGATCTACATTTCTTTCTTTTCGAAGCATATTTCTTTCATTTCGATAAATATTTACTTCATTTAGATGCATATTTACTTCATTGCGATCAACATTTCCTTCGTTTCGATGCATATTTACTTCGTTTTAGTTGCATAATTACTTCATTCAGATCAACATTTTCATCGTTTCGATACATATTTACTTTATTTTGATGCATATTTACTTCACTACGATCAACATTTCCTTTGTTTCGTTGTATGTTTCCTTCATTCTGATGCATATTTACTTCATTACGATCAACATTTCCTTCATTCGATGCATATATCCATCATTTCGATGCATATTTCCTTCGTTTCGATGTATATAATTACTTCATATTGATGCATATTTACTTAATTTCGATGCATATTTCCTTCATTTTGATGCATATTTACTTCATTACGATAAACATTTCCTTCGTTTCGATGCATATATACTTCATTTTGATGCATATTTACATCATTATGATCAACATTTCCTTCGTTTCGATGTGTATTTCTTTCGTTTTGATGCACATTTACTTCATTTTCATGCTCATTTTCTCGTTTCAATGGATATTTACTTCATTTTGAATCAAATTTTGATGCATATTTACTTCGTTTCGATGCATATTTTCTTCATTTCGATTGATATTTACTTCATTTTGATGCATATTTACTAAATTACGATCAATATTTTCTTCGTTTCGATGCATTTTTACTTTATTTTGATGGATATTTACTTCATTACGATCAACATTTCCTTTGTTTCGATGTATTTTACTTCATTATGATGCATTTACCTCATTATGATCAACATTTCCTTCGTTTCGATGCGTATTTCTTTTGTTTTGATTCATATTTTTCTTCATTTTGATGCATATTTACTTTATTTAGATGGATATTTACTTCATTATGATCAACATTTCCTTCGTTTTGATGCATATTTACTTCATTTCGATGCATATTTCCTTAATTTTGATGCATATTTACTTCATAACGACCAATATTTCCTTCGTTTCGATGCATATTTACTTCATTTTGATGCATTTACCTCATTATAATCAACATTTCCTTTGTTTCGATGCATATTTATTTTGTTTTGATGCACATTTACTTCATTTTGATGCTCATTTTCTTGTTTCGATGCATATTTACTTCATATTGATTCAAATTTTGATGCATTTTTCTTTCGTTTCAATTGATATTTACTTTATTTTGATGCATATTTCCTTCATTTTGATGCAGATTTACTTCATTACGTTCAACATTTCCTTTGTTTTGATGCATATTTTATTCATTTTGATACATATTTACTTCATTACGATCAATATTTTCTTCATTTCGATGTATATTTACTTCATTTTGATGCATATTTACTTCATTACGATCAACATTTTCTTCGTTTTGATGTTTATTTACATCATTTTGATGCATATTTACCTAATTAAAATCTACATTTCCTTCGTTTCGAAGCATATTTCTTTCATTTCGATAAATATTTACTTCATTTAGATGCATATTTACTTCATTGCGATCAACATTTCATTCGTTTCGATGCATATTTACCTCATTTTGTTGCATAATTACTTCATTCAGATCAACATTTACATCTTTTCGATACATATTTACTTTATTTTTATGCATATTTACTTCACTATAATCAACATTTCCTTTGTTTCGTCGTATGTTTCCTTCATTCTGATGCATATTTACTTCATTACGATCAACATTTCCTTCGATTCGATGCATATATCCATCATTTCGATGCATATTTCCTTCGTTTCGATGTATATAATTACTTCATTTTGATGCATATTTACTTAATTTCGATGCATATTTTCTTCATTTTGATGCATATTTACTTCATTACGATAAACATTTCCTTCATTTCGATGTATATTTACTTAATTTTGATGCATTTTTATCTCATTATGATCAACATTTCCTTCGTTTCGATGCATATTTCTTTCGTTTTGATGCACATTTACTTCATTTTGATGCTCATTTTCTCGTTTCGATGGATATTTACTTCATTTTGATTCAAATTTTGATGCATATTTACTTCGTTTCGATGCATATTTTCTTCGTTTCGATTGATATTTAATTCATTTTGTTGCATATTAACTAAATTACGATCAATATTTTCTTCGTTTCGTTGCATATTTACTTCATTATGATGCATTTAACTCATTATGATCAACATTTCCTTCGTTTCGATGCATATTTCTTTTGTTTTAATTCATATTTTTCTTCGTTTCGATGCATATTTACTTTATTTTGATGGATATTTACTTCATTACGATCAACATTTCCTTCGTTTTGATGCATATTTACTTCATTTCGATGTATATATCCTTAATTTTGATGCATATTTACTTCATAACGACCAATATTTCCTTCGTTTTGATGCATATTTACTTCATTTTGATGCATTTACCTCATTATAATCAACATTTCCTTCGTTTCGATGCATATTTCTTTTGTTTTGATGAACATTTACTTCTTTTTTATGCTCATTTTCTTGTTTCGATGCATATTTACTTTATTTTGATTCAAATTTTGATGCATTTTTTTTTTGTTTCAATTGATATTTACTTCATTTTGATGCATATTTCCTTCATTTCGATGTATATTTACTTCATTTTGATGCATATTTACTTCATTACGATCAACATTTCCTTCGTTTTGATGCTTATTTACATCATTTTGATGCATATTTACCTCATTAAGATCTACATTTCCTTCGTTTCGAAGCATATTTTTTTCATTTCGATAAATATTTACTTCATTTAGATGCATATTTACTTCATTGCGATCAACATTTCCTTCATTTCGATGCATATTTACTTCATTTTGTTGCATAATTACTTCATTCAGATCAACATTTTCAACGTTTCGATATATATTTACTTTATTTTGATGCATATTTACTTCACTACGATCAACATTTCCTTTGTTTCGTTGTATGTTTCCTTCATTCTGATGCATATTTACTTCATTACAATCAACATTTCCTTCGATTCGATGCATATATCCATCTTTTCGATGTATATTTCCTTCGTTTCGATGTATATAATTACTTCATTTTGATGCATATTTACTTAAATTCGATGCATATTTCCTTCATTTTGATGCATATTTACTTCATTACGATAAACTTTTCTTTCGTTTCGATGCATATTTACTTCATTTCTTTGATGCATATTTACCTCATTATGATCAATATTTTACTTCGTTTCGATGCATATTTCTTTCGTTTTGATGCACATTTACTTCATTTTCATGCTCATTTTCCCGTTTCGATGGATATTTACTTCATTTTGAATCAA
>JAHCLQ010000875.1:0-103935 GCA_023678885.1 Pogostemon cablin
TTTACTTCATTAC
This sequence comes from Pogostemon cablin, assembly GCA_023678885.1. NCBI lineage: Eukaryota > Viridiplantae > Streptophyta > Magnoliopsida > Lamiales > Lamiaceae > Pogostemon > Pogostemon cablin. Next base: position 14 of record JAHCLQ010000875.1, read on the forward strand.
GATCAACATTTCCTTCGTTTTGATGCTTATTTACATCATTTTTGATGCATATTTACCTCATTAAGATCTATATTTCCTTCGTTTCGAAGCATATTTCTTTCATTTCGATAAATATTTACTTCATTTAGATGCATATTTACTTCATTGCGATCAACATTTCCTTCGTTTCGATGCATATTTACTTCATTTTGTTGCATAATTACTTCATTCAGATCAACATTTTCTTCTTTTCGATACATATTTACTTTATTTTGATGCATATTTACTTCACTATGATCAACATTTCCTTTGTTTCGTTGTATGTTTTCCTTCATTCTGATGCATATTTACTTCATTACGATCAATATTTCATTCGATTCGATGCATATATCCATCATTTCGATGCATATTTCCTTCGTTTCGATGTATATAATTACTTCATTTTGATGCATATTTACTTAATTTTCGATGCATATTTTCTTCATTTTGATGCATATTTACTTCATTACGATAAACATTTCCTTCATTTCGATGTATATTACTTCATTTTGATGCATATTTACCTCATTATGATCAACATTTCCTTCGTTTCGATGCATATTTCTTTCGTTTTGATGCACATTTACTTCATTTGATGCTCATTTTCTCGTTTCGATGCATATTTACTTCATTTTGATTCAAATTTTGATGCATATTTACTTTGTTTCGATGAATATTTTCTTCGTTTCGATTGATATTTACTTCATTTTGATGCATATTTACTAAATTACGATCAATATTTTCTTTTTTTCGATGCATTTTTACTTTATTTTGATGGATATTTACTTCATTACGATCAACATTTCCTTGTTTCGATGTATATTTACTTCATTATGATGCATTTACCTCATTATGATCAACATTTCCTTCGTTTCGATGCATATTTCTATTGTTTTGATTCATATTTTTCTTTGTTTCGATGCATATTTACTTTATTTTGATGGATATTTACTTCATTACGATCAACATTTCCTTCATTTTGATGCATATTTACTTCATTTCGATGCATATTTCCTTAATTTTGATGCATATTTACTTCATAACGACCAATATTTCCTTCGTTTCGATGCATATTTACTTCATTTTGATGCATTTACCTCATTATAATCAACATTTCCTTCGTTTCGATGCATATTTCTTTTGTTTTGATGCACATTTACTTCTTTTTATGCTCATTTTCTTGTTTCGATGCATATTTACTTTATTTTGATTCAAATTTTGATGCATTTTTCTTTCGTTTCAATTGATATTTACTTCATTTTGATGCATATTTCCTTCATTTTGATGTAGATTTACTTCAACGCTCAACATTTCCTTTTTTTTTTTATGCATATTTTTCTTCTTTATAATGATCAATATTTCTTTCATTTCGATGTATATTTACTTCATTTTGATGCATATTTACTTCATTATGATCAACATTTCCTTCGTTTTGATGCTTATTTACATCATTTTGATGCATATTTACCTCATTAAGATCTACATTTCCTTCGTTTCGAAGCATATTTCTTTCATTTCGATAAATATTTACTTCATTTAGATGCATATTTACTTCATTGCGATCAACATTTCCTTCGTTTCGATGCATATTTACTTCATTTTGTTGCATAATTACTTCATTCAGATCAACATTTTCATCGTTTCGATACATATTTACTTTATTTTGATGCATATTTACTTCACTACGATCAACATTTCCTTTGTTTCGTTGTATGTTTCCTTCATTCTGATGCATATTTACTTCATTACGATCAACATTTCCTTCGATTCGATGCATATATCCATCATTTCGATGCATATTTCCTTCGTTTCGATGTATATAATTACTTCATTTTGATGCATATTTACTTAATTTCGATGCATATTTCCTTCATTTTGATGCATATTTACTTCATTACGATAAACATTTCCTTCTTTTCGATGCATATTTACTTCATTTTGATGCATATTTACCTCATTATGATCAACATTTCCTTCGTTTCGATGCATATTTCTTTCTTTTTGATGCACATTTACTTCATTTTCATGCTCATTTTCTCGTTTCGATGGATATTTACTTCATTTTGAATAAAATTTTGATGCATATTTTAGTTCGTTTCGATTGATATTTACTTCATTTTGATGCATATTTACTAAATTACGATCAATATTTTCTTCGTTTCGATGCATTTTTACTTTATTTTGATGGATATTTACTTCATTAACGATCAACATTTCCTTTGTTTCGATGTATATTTACTTCATTATGATGCATTTACCTCATTATGATCAACATTTCTTTCATTTCGATGCTATTTCTTTTGTTTTGATTCATATTTTTTTTTTGTTTTGTTCGATGCATATTTCCTTCATTTTGATGGATATTTACTTCATTACGATCAACATTTCCTTCGTTTTGATGCATATTCCTATTCATTTCGATGCATATTTCCTTAATTTTGATGCATATTTACTTCATAACGACCAATATTTCCTTCGTTTCGATGCATATTTACTTCATTTTGATGCATTTACCTCATTATAATCAACATTTCCTTCGTTTTGATGCATATTTTCTTTGTTTTGATGCACATTTACTTTTATTTTGATGCTCATTTTCTTGTTTTCGATGCATATTTACTAAATTTTGATTCAAATTTTGATGCATTTTTCTTTCGTTTCAATTGATATTTACTTCATTTTGATGCATAATTTCCTTCATTTTGATGCAGATTTACTTCATTACGTTCAACATTTCCTTTGTTTTGATGCATATTTTCTTCACATTTTGATGCATATTTACTTCATTACGATCAACATTTTTCTTCATTTCGATGTATATTTACTTCATTTTGATGCATATTTACTTCATTATACGATCAACATTTCCTTCGTTTTGATGCTTATTTACATCATTTTGATGCATATTTACCTCATTAAGATCACATTTTCTTTGTTTCGATGCATATTTCTTCATTTCGATAAATATTTACTTCATTTAGATGCATATTTACTTCATTTTGATGCATATTTACTAAATTACGATCAATATTTTCTTCGTTTCGATGCATTTTTACTTTATTTTGATGGATATTTACTTCATTACGATCAACATTTCCTTGTTTTCGATGTATATTTACTTCATTATGATGCATTTACCTCATTATGATCAACATTTCCTTCGTTTCGATGCATATTTCTTTGTTTTGATTCATATTTTTCTTTGTTTCGATGCATATTTACTTTATTTTGATGGATATTTACTTCATTACGATCAACATTTCCTTCATTTTGATGCATATTTACTTCATTTCGATGCATATTTCCTTAATTTTGATGCATATTTACTTCATAACGACCAATATTTCCTTCGTTTCGATGCATATTTACTTCATTTTGATGCATTTACCTCATTATAATCAACATTTCCTTCGTTTCGATGCATATTTCTTTTGTTTTGATGCACATTTACTTCATTTTGATGCTCATTTTCTTTATCGATGCATATTTACTTTATTTTGATTCAAATTTTGATGCATTTTTCTTTCGTTTCAATTGATATTTACTTCATTTTGATGCATATTTCCTTCATTTTGATGCAGATTTACTTCATTACGTTCAACATTTCCTTTGTTTTGATGCATATTTTCTTCATTTTGATGCATATTTACTTCATTACGATCAATATTTTCTTCATTTCGATGTATATTTACTTCATTTTGATGCATATTTACTTCATTACGATCAACATTTCCTTCGTTTTGATGCTTATTTACATCATTTTTATGCATATTTACCTCATTAAGATCTACATTTCCTTCGTTTCGAAGCATATTTCTTTCATTTCGATAAATATTTACTTCATTTAGATGCATATTTACTTCATTGCGATCAACATTTCCTTCGTTTCGATGCATATTTACTTCATTTTGTTGCATAATTACTTCATTCAGATCAACATTTTCTTCTTTTCGATACATATTTACTTTATTTTGATGCATATTACTTCACTATGATCAACATTTCCTTTGTTTCGTTGTATGTTTCCTTCATTCTGATGCATATTTACTTCATTACGATCAATATTTCCTTCGATTCGATGCATATATCCATCATTTCGATGCATATTTCCTTCGTTTCGATGTATAAATACTTCATTTTGATGCATATTTACTTAATTTCGATGCATATTTTCTTCTTCATTTTGATGCATATTTACTTCATTACGATAAACATTTCCTTCATTTCGATGTATATTTACTTCATTTTGATGCATATTTACCTCATTATGATCAACATTTTTTCTTCGTTTCGATGCATATTTCTTTCGTTTTGATGCACATTTACTTCATTTTGATGCTCATTTTCTCGTTTCGATGCATATTTACTTCATTTTGATTCAAATTTTGATGCATATTTACTTTGTTTCGATGCATATTTTCTTCGTTTCGATTGATATTTACTTCATTTTGATGCATATTTACTAAATTACGATCAATATTTTCTTCGTTTCGATGCATTTTTACTTTATTTTGATGGATATTTACTTCATTACGATCAACATTTCCCTTGTTTCGATGTATATTTACTTCATTATGATGCATTTACCTCATTATGATCAACATTTCCTTCGTTTCGATGCATATTTCTTTTGTTTTGATTCATAATTTTCTTTGTTTCGATGCATATTTACTTTATTTTGATGGATATTTACTTCATTACGATCAACATTTCATTCGTTTTGATGCATATTTACTTCATTTCGATGCATATTTCCTTAATTTTGATGCATATTTACTTCATAACGACCAATATTTCCTTCGTTTCGATGCATATTTACTTCATTTTGATGCATTTACCTCATTATAATCAACATTTCCTTCGTTTCGATGCATATTTCTTTTGTTTTGATGCACATTTACTTCTTTTTGATGCTCATTTTCTTGTTTCGATGCATATTTACTTTATTTTGATTCAAATTTTGATGCATTTTTCTTTCGTTTCAATTGATATTTACTTCATTTTGATGCATATTTCCTTCATTTTGATGCAGATTTACTTCATTACGTTCAACATTTCCTTTTTTTTTTTTATGCATATTTATTCTTTATGATCAATATTTTCTTCATTTCGATGTATATTTACTTCATTTTGATGCATATTTACTTCATTACGATCAACATTTCCTTCGTTTTGATGCTTATTTACATCATTTTGAATGCATATTTACCTCATTAAGATCTACATTTCCTTCGTTTTTCGAAGCATATTTCTTTCATTTCGATAAATATTTACTTCATTTAGATGCATATTTACTTCATTGCGATCAACATTTCCTTCGTTTCGATGCATATTTACTTCATTTTGTTGCATAATTACTTCTTTTAGATCAACATTTTCATCGTTTCGATACATATTTACTTTATTTTGATGCATATTTTCTTCACTACGATCAACATTTCCTTTGTTTCGTTGTATGTTTCCTTCATTCTGATGCATATTCACTTCATTACGATCAACATTTCCTTCGATTCGATACATATATCCACATTTCGATGCATATTTCCTTCGTTTCGATGTATATAATTACTTCATTTTGATGCATATTTACTTAATTTCGATGCATATTTCCTTCATTTCGATGCATATTTATTCATTACGATAAACATTTCCTTCTTTTCGATGCATATTTACTTCATTTTGATGCATATTTACCTCATTATGATCAACATTTCCTTCGTTTCGATGCTTATTTCTTTCTTTTTGATGCACATTTACTTCATTTTCATGCTCATTTTCTCGTTTCGATGGATATTTACTTCATTTTGAATAAAATTTTGATGCATATTTAGTTCGTTTCGATTGATATTTACTTCATTTTGATGCATATTTACTAAATTACGATCAATAGTTTCTTCGTTTCGATGCATTTTTACTTTATTTTGATGGATATTTACTTCATTACGATCAACATTTCCTTTGTTTCGATGTATATTTACTTCATTATGATGCATTTACCTCATTATGATCAACATTTCTTTCATTTCGATGCGTATTTCTTTTGTTTTGATTCATATTTTTTTTTTGTTTCGATGCATATTTCCTTCATTTTGATGGATATTTACTTCATTACGATCAACATTTCCTTCGTTTTGATGCATATTTACTTCATTTCGATGCATATTTCCTTAATTTTGATGCATACTTACTTCATAACGACCAATATTTCCTTCGTTTCGATGCATATTTACTTCATTTTGATGCATTTACCTCATTATAATCAACATTTCCTTCATTTTGATGCATATTTCTTTTGTTTTGATGCACATTTACTTTATTTTGATGCTCATTTTCTTGTTTCGATGCATATATACTAAATTTTGATTCAAATTTTGATGCATTTTTCTTTCGTTTCAATTGATATTTACTTCATTTTGATCCATATTTCCTTCATTTTGATGCAGATTTACTTCATTACGTTCAACATTTCCTTTGTTTTGATGCATATTTTCTACATTTTGATGCATATTTACTTCATTACGATCAACATTTTCTTCATTTCGATGTATATTTACTTCATTTTGATGCATATTTACTTCATTACGATCAACATTTCCTTCGTTTTGATGCTTATTTACATCATTTTGATGCATATTTACCTCATTAAGATCTACATTTTCTTTGTTTCGAAGCATATTTCTTTCATTTCGATAAATATTTACTTCATTTAGATGCATATTTACTTCATTTTGATGCATATTTACTAAATTACGAACAATATTTTCTTCGTTTCGATGCATTTTTACTTTATTTTGATGGATATTTACTTCATTACGATCAATATTTCCCTTGTTTCGATGTATATTTACTTCATTATGATTCATTTACCTCATTATGATCAACATTTCCTTCGTTTCGATGCATATTTCTTTTGTTTTGATTCATAATTTTCTTTGTTTCGATGCATATTTACTTTATTTTGATGGATATTTACTTCATTACGATCAACATTTCCTTCATTTTGATGCATATTTACTTCATTTCGATGCATATTTCCTTAATTTTGATGCATATTTACTTCATAACGACCAATATTTCCTTCGTTTGGATGCATATTTACTTCATTTTGATGCATTTTACCTCATTATAATCAATATTTCCTTCGTTTCGATGCATATTTCTTTTGTTTTGATGCACATTTACTTCATTTTGATGCTCATTTTCTTTTATCGATGCATATTTACTTTATTTTGATTCAAATTTTGATGCATTTTTCTTTCGTTTCAATTGATTTTTACTTCATTTTGATGCATATTTCCTTCATTTTGATTCAGATTTACTTCATTACGTTCAACATTTCCTTTGTTTTGATGCATATTTTCTTCATTTTGATGCATATTTACTTCATTACGATCAATATTTTCTTCATTTCGATGTATATTTACTTCATTTTGATGCATATTTACTTCATTACGATCAACATTTCCTTCGTTTTGATGCTTATTTACATCATTTTTATGCATATTTACCTCGTTAAGATATATATTTCCTTCGTTTCGAAGCATATTTCTTTCATTTCGATAAATATTTACTTCATTTAGATGCATATTTACTTCATTGCGATCAGCATTTCCTTCGTTTCGATGCATATTTACTTCATTTTGTTGCATAATTACTTCATTCAGATCAACATTTTCTTCTTTTCGATACATATTTACTTTATTTTGATGCATATTTACTTCACTATGATCAACATTTCCTTTGTTTCGTTGTTTGTTTCCTTCATTCTGATGCATATTTACTTCATTACGATCAATATTTCATTCGATTCGATGCATATATCCATCAATTCGATGCATATTTCCTTCGTTTCGATGTATATAATTACTTCATTTTGATGCATATTTACTTAATTTCGATGCATATTTTCTTCATTTTGATGCATATTTACTTCATTACGATAAACATTTCCTTCATTTCGATGTATATTTACTTCATTTTAATGAATATTTACCTCATTATGATCAACATTTTCTTCGTTTCGATGCATATTTCTTTCGTTTTGATGCACATTTACTTCATTTTGATGCTCATTTTCTCGTTTCGATGCATATTTACTTCATTTTTATTCAAATTTTGATGCATATTTACTTTGTTTCGATGAATATTTTCTTCGTTTCGATTGATATTTACTTCATTTTGATGCATATTTACTTAATTACGATCAATATTTTCTTTGTTTCGATGCATTTTTACTTTATTTTGATGGATATTTACTTCATTACGATCAACATTTCCCTTATTTCGATGTATATTTACTTCATTATGATGCATTTACCTCATTATGATCAACATTTCCTTCGTTTCGATGCATATTTCTATTGTTTTGATTCATAATTTTCTTTGTTTCGATGCATATTTACTTTATTTTGATGGATATTTACTTCATTACGATCAACATTTCATTCATTTTGATGCATATTTACTTAATTTCGATGCATATTTCCTTAATTTTGATGCATATTTACTTCATAACGACCAATATTTCCTTCGTTTCGATGCATATTTACTTCATTTTGATGCATTTACCTCATTATAATCAACATTTCCTTAGTTTCGATGCATATTTCTTTTGTTTTGATGCACATTTACTTCTTTTTGATGCTCATTTTCTTGTTTCGATGCATATTTACTTTATTTTGATTCAAATTTTGTTGCATTTTTCTTTCGTTTCAATTGATATCTACTTCATTTTGATGCATATTTCCTTAATTTTGATGTAGATTTACTTCATTACGCTCAACATTTCCTTTTTTTTTTATGCATATTTTATTCTTTATGATCAGTATTTTCTTCATTTCGATGTATATTTACTTCATTTTGATTCATATTTACTTCATTATGATCAACATTTCCTTCGTTTTGATGCTTATTTACATCATTTTAATGCATATTTACCTCATTAAGATCTACATTTCCTTCGTTTTTTCGAAGTATATTTCTTTCATTTCGATAAATATTTACTTCATTTAGATGCATATTTACTTCATTGCGATCAGCATTTCCTTCGTTTCGATGCATATTTACTTCATTTTGTTGCATAATTACTTCTTTTAGATCAACATTTTCATCGTTTCGATACATATTTACTTTATTTTGATACATATTTTCTTCACTACGATCAACATTTCCTTTGTTTCGTTGTATGTTTCCTTCATTCTGATGCATATTCACTTCATTACGATCAACATTTCCTTCGATTCGATACATATATCCACATTTCGATGCATATTTCCTTCGTTTCGATGTATATAATTACTTCATTTTGATGCATATTTACTTAATTTCGATGCATATTTCCTTCATTTCGATGCATATTTATTCATTACGATAAACATTTCCTTCTTTTCGATGCATATTTACTTCATTTTGATGCATATTTACCTCATTATGATCAACATTTCCTTCGTTTCGATGCTTATTTCTTTCTTTTTGATGCACATTTACTTCATTTTCATGCTCATTTTCTCGTTTCGATGGATATTTACTTCATTTTGAATAAAATTTTGATGCATATTTAGTTCGTTTCGATTGATATTTACTTCATTTTGATGCATATTTACTAAATTACGATCAATAGTTTCTTCGTTTCGATGCATTTTTACTTTATTTTGATGGATATTTACTTCATTACGATCAACATTTCCTTTGTTTCGATGTATATTTACTTCATTATGATGCATTTACCTCATTATGATCAACATTTCTTTCATTTCGATGCGTATTTCTTTTGTTTTGATTCATATTTTTTTTTGTTTCGATGCATATTTCCTTCATTTTGATGGATATTTACTTCATTACGATCAACATTTCCTTCGTTTTGATGCATATTTACTTCATTTCGATGCATATTTCCTTAATTTTGATGCATACTTACTTCATAACGACCAATATTTCCTTCGTTTCGATGCATATTTACTTCATTTTGATGCATTTACCTCATTATAATCAACATTTCCTTCGTTTTGATGCATATTTCTTTTGTTTTGATGCACATTTACTTTATTTTGATGCTCATTTTCTTGTTTCGATGCATATATACTAAATTTTGATTCAAATTTTGATGCATTTTTCTTTCGTTTCAATTGATATTTACTTCATTTTGATCCATATTTCCTTCATTTTGATGCAGATTTACTTCATTACGTTCAACATTTCCTTTGTTTTGATGCATATTTTCTACATTTTGATGCATATTTACTTCATTACGATCAACATTTTCTTCATTTCGATGTATATTTACTTCATTTTGATGCATATTTACTTCATTACGATCAACATTTCCTTCGTTTTGATGCTTATTTACATCATTTTGATGCATATTTACCTCATTAAGATCTACATTTTCTTTGTTTCGAAGCATATTTCTTTCATTTCGATAAATATTTACTTCATTTAGATGCATATTTACTTTATTTTGATGCATATTTACTAAATTACGAACAATATTTTCTTCGTTTCGATGCATTTTTACTTTATTTTGATGGATATTTACTTCATTACGATCAATATTTCCCTTGTTTCGATGTATATTTACTTCATTATGATGCATTTACCTCATTATGATCAACATTTCCTTCGTTTCGATGCATATTTCTTTTGTTTTGATTCATAATTTTCTTTGTTTCGATGCATATTTACTTTATTTTGATGGATATTTACTTCATTACGATCAACATTTCCTTCATTTTGATGCATATTTACTTCATTTCGATGCATATTTCCTTAATTTTGATGCATATTTACTTCATAACGACCAATATTTCCTTCGTTTGGATGCATATTTACTTCATTTTGATGCATTTACCTCATTATAATCAATATTTCCTTCGTTTCGATGCATATTTCTTTTGTTTTGATGCACATTTACTTCATTTTGATGCTCATTTTCTTTTATCGATGCATATTTACTTTATTTTGATTCAAATTTTGATGCATTTTTCTTTCGTTTCAATTGATTTTTACTTCATTTTGATGCATATTTCCTTCATTTTGATTCAGATTTACTTCATTACGTTCAACATTTCCTTTGTTTTGATGCATATTTTCTTCATTTTGATGCATATTTACTTCATTACGATCAATATTTTCTTCATTTCGATGTATATTTACTTCATTTTGATGCATATTTACTTCATTACGATCAACATTTCCTTCGTTTTGATGCTAATTTACATCATTTTTATGCATATTTACCTCGTTAAGATATATATTTCCTTCGTTTCGAAGCATATTTCTTTCATTTCGATAAATATTTACTTCATTTAGATGCATATTTACTTCATTGCGATCAGCATTTCCTTCGTTTCGATGCATATTTACTTCATTTTGTTGCATAATTACTTCATTCAGATCAACATTTTCTTCTTTTCGATACATATTTACTTTATTTTGATGCATATTTACTTCACTATGATCAACATTTCCTTTGTTTCGTTGTTTGTTTCCTTCATTCTGATGCATATTTACTTCATTACGATCAATATTTCATTCGATTCGATGCATATATCCATCAATTCGATGCATATTTCCTTCGTTTCGATGTATATAATTACTTCATTTTGATGCATATTTACTTAATTTCGATGCATATTTTCTTCATTTTGATGCATATTTACTTCATTACGATAAACATTTCCTTCATTTCGATGTATATTTACTTCATTTTAATGAATATTTACCTCATTATGATCAACATTTTCTTCGTTTCGATGCATATTTCTTTCGTTTTGATGCACATTTACTTCATTTTGATGCTCATTTTCTCGTTTCGATGCATATTTACTTCATTTTTATTCAAATTTTGATGCATATTTACTTTGTTTCGATGAATATTTTCTTCGTTTCGATTGATATTTACTTCATTTTGATGCATATTTACTTAATTACGATCAATATTTTCTTTGTTTCGATGCATTTTTACTTTATTTTGATGGATATTTACTTCATTACGATCAACATTTCCCTTATTTCGATGTATATTTACTTCATTATGATGCATTTACCTCATTATGATCAACATTTCCTTCGTTTCGATGCATATTTCTATTGTTTTGATTCATAATTTTCTTTGTTTCGATGCATATTTACTTTATTTTGATGGATATTTACTTCATTACGATCAACATTTCATTCATTTTGATGCATATTTACTTAATTTCGATGCATATTTCCTTAATTTTGATGCATATTTACTTCATAACGACCAATATTTCCTTCGTTTCGATGCATATTTACTTCATTTTGATGCATTTACCTCATTTTAATCAACATTTCCTTAGTTTCGATGCATATTTCTTTTGTTTTGATGCACATTTACTTCTTTTTTATGCTCATTTTCTTGTTTCGATGCATATTTACTTTATTTTGATTCAAATTTTGTTGCATTTTTCTTTCGTTTCAATTGATATCTACTTCATTTTGATGCATATTTCCTTAATTTTGATGTAGATTTACTTCATTACGCTCAACATTTCCTTTTTTTTTATGCATATTTTATTCTTTATGATCAGTATTTTCTTCATTTCGATGTATATTTACTTCATTTTGATTCATATTTACTTCATTATGATCAACATTTCCTTCGTTTTGATGCTTATTTACATCATTTTAATGCATATTTACCTCATTAAGATCTACATTTCCTTCGTTTTTTCGAAGTATATTTCTTTCATTTCGATAAATATTTACTTCATTTAGATGCATATTTACTTCATTGCGATCAGCATTTCCTTCGTTTCGATGCATATTTACTTCATTTTGTTGCATAATTACTTCTTTTAGATCAACATTTTCATCGTTTCGATACATATTTACTTTATTTTGATGCATATTTTCTTCACTACGATCAACATTTCCTTTGTTTCGTTGTATGTTTCCTTCATTCTGATGCATATTCACTTCATTACGATCAACATTTCCTTCGATTCTATACATATATCCACATTTCGATGCATATTTCCTTCGTTTCGATGTATATAATTACTTCATTTTGATGCATATTTACTTAATTTCGATGCATATTTCCTTCATTTCGATGCATATTTATTCATTACGATAAACATTTCCTTCTTTTCGATGCATATTTACTTCATTTTGATGCATATTTACCTCATTATGATCAACATTTCCTTCGTTTCGATGCTTATTTCTTTCTTTTTGATGCACATTTACTTCATTTTCATGCTCATTTTCTCGTTTCGATGGATATTTACTTCATTTTGAATAAAATTTTGATGCATATTTAGTTCGTTTCGATTGATATTTACTTCATTTTGATGCATATTTACTAAATTACGATCAATATTTTCTTCGTTTCGATGCATTTTTACTTTATTTTGATGGATATTTACTTCATTACGATCAACATTTCCCTTGTTTCGATGTATATTTACTTCATTATGATGCATTTACCTCATTATGATCAACATTTCTTTCATTTCGATGCGTATTTCTTTTGTTTTGATTCATGTTTTTTTTGTTTCGATGCATATTTCCTTCATTTTGATGGATATTTACTTCATTACGATCAACATTTCCTTCGTTTTGATGCATATTTACTTCATTTCGATGCATATTTCCTTAATTTTGATGCATATTTACTTCATAACGACCAATATTTCCTTCGTTTCGATGCATATTTACTTCATTTTGATGCATTTACCTCATTATAATCAACATTTCCTTCGTTTTGATGCATATTTCTTTTGTTTTGATGCACATTTACTTTATTTTGATGCTCATTTTCTTGTTTCGATGCATATATACTAAATTTTGATTCAAATTTTGATGCATTTTTCTTTCGTTTCAATTGATATTTACTTCATTTTGATCCATATTTCCTTCATTTTGATGCAGATTTACTTCATTACGTTCAACATTTCCTTTGTTTTGATGCATATTTTCTACATTTTGATGCATATTTACTTCATTACGATCAACATTTTCTTCATTTCGATGTATATTTACTTCATTTTGATGCATATTTACTTCATTACGATCAACATTTCCTTCGTTTTGATGCTTATTTACATCATTTTGATGCATATTTACCTCATTAAGATCTACATTTTCTTTGTTTCGAAGCATATTTCTTTCATTTCGATAAATATTTACTTCATTTAGATGCATATTTACTTCATTTTGATGCATATTTACTAAATTACGAACAATATTTTCTTCGTTTCGATGCATTTTTACTTTATTTTGATGGATATTTACTTCATTACGATCAATATTTCCCTTGTTTCGATGTATATTTACTTCATTATGATGCATTTACCTCATTATGATCAACATTTCCTTCGTTTCGATGCATATTTCTTTTGTTTTGATTCATAATTTTCTTTGTTTCGATGCATATTTACTTTATTTTGATGGATATTTACTTCATTACGATCAACATTTCCTTCATTTTGATGCATATTTACTTCATTTCGATGCATATTTCCTTAATTTTGATGCATATTTACTTCATAACGACCAATATTTCCTTCGTTTGGATGCATATTTACTTCATTTTGATGCATTTACCTCATTATAATCAATATTTCCTTCGTTTCGATGCATATTTCTTTTGTTTTGATGCACATTTACTTCATTTTGATGCTCATTTTCTTTTATCGATGCATATTTACTTTATTTTGATTCAAATTTTGATGCATTTTTCTTTCGTTTCAATTGATTTTTACTTCATTTTGATGCATATTTCCTTCATTTTGATTCAGATTTACTTCATTACGTTCAACATTTCCTTTGTTTTGATGCATATTTTCTTCATTTTGATGCATATTTACTTCATTACGATCAATATTTTCTTCATTTCGATGTATATTTACTTCATTTTGATGCATATTTACTTCATTACGATCAACATTTCCTTCGTTTTGATGCTTATTTACATCATTTTTATGCATATTTACCTCGTTAAGATATATATTTCCTTCGTTTCGAAGCATATTTCTTTCATTTCGATAAATATTTACTTCATTTAGATGCATATTTACTTCATTGCGATCAGCATTTCCTTCGTTTCGATGCATATTTACTTCATTTTGTTGCATAATTACTTCATTCAGATCAACATTTTCTTCTTTTCGATACATATTTACTTTATTTTGATGCATATTTACTTCACTATGATCAACATTTCCTTTGTTTCGTTGTTTGTTTCCTTCATTCTGATGCATATTTACTTCATTACGATCAATATTTCATTCGATTCGATGCATATATCCATCAATTCGATGCATATTTCCTTCGTTTCGATGTATATAATTACTTCATTTTGATGCATATTTACTTAATTTCGATGCATATTTTCTTCATTTTGATGCATATTTACTTCATTACGATAAACATTTCCTTCATTTCGATGTATATTTACTTCATTTTAATGAATATTTACCTCATTATGATCAACATTTTCTTCGTTTCGATGCATATTTCTTTTGTTTTGATGCACATTTACTTCTTTTTTATGCTCATTTTCTTGTTTCGATGCATATTTACTTTATTTTGATTCAAATTTTGTTGCATTTTTCTTTCGTTTCAATTGATATCTACTTCATTTTGATGCATATTTCCTTAATTTTGATGTAGATTTACTTCATTACGCTCAACATTTCCTTTTTTTTTATGCATATTTTATTCTTTATGATCAGTATTTTCTTCATTTCGATGTATATTTACTTCATTTTGATTCATATTTACTTCATTATGATCAACATTTCCTTCGTTTTGATGCTTATTTACATCATTTTAATGCATATTTACCTCATTAAGATCTACATTTCCTTCGTTTTTTCGAAGTATATTTCTTTCATTTCGATAAATATTTACTTCATTTAGATGCATATTTACTTCATTGCGATCAGCATTTCCTTCGTTTCGATGCATATTTACTTCATTTTGTTGCATAATTACTTCTTTTAGATCAACATTTTCATCGTTTCGATACATATTTACTTTATTTTGATGCATATTTTCTTCACTACGATCAACATTTCCTTTGTTTCGTTGTATGTTTCCTTCATTCTGATGCATATTCACTTCATTACGATCAACATTTCCTTCGATTCGATACATATATCCACATTTCGATGCATATTTCCTTCGTTTCGATGTATATAATTACTTCATTTTGATGCATATTTACTTAATTTCGATGCATATTTCCTTCATTTCGATGCATATTTATTCATTACGATAAACATTTCCTTCTTTTCGATGCATATTTACTTCATTTTGATGCATATTTACCTCATTATGATCAACATTTCCTTCGTTTCGATGCTTATTTCTTTCTTTTTGATGCACATTTACTTCATTTTCATGCTCATTTTCTCGTTTCGATGGATATTTACTTCATTTTGAATAAAATTTTGATGCATATTTAGTTCGTTTCGATTGATATTTACTTCATTTTGATGCATATTTACTAAATTACGATCAATATTTTCTTCGTTTCGATGCATTTTTACTTTATTTTGATGGATATTTACTTCATTACGATCAACATTTCCTTTGTTTCGATGTATATTTACTTCATTATGATGCATTTACCTCATTATGATCAACATTTCTTTCATTTCGATGCGTATTTCTTTTGTTTTGATTCATGTTTTTTTTGTTTCGATGCATATTTCCTTCATTTTGATGGATATTTACTTCATTACGATCAACATTTCCTTCGTTTTGATGCATATTTACTTCATTTCGATGCATATTTCCTTAATTTTGATGCATATTTACTTCATAACGACCAATATTTCCTTCGTTTCGATGCATATTTACTTCATTTTGATGCATTTACCTCATTATAATCAACATTTCCTTCGTTTTGATGCATATTTCTTTTGATTTGATGCACATTTACTTTTTTTTGATGCTCATTTTCTTGTTTCGATGCATATATACTAAATTTTGATTCAAATTTTGATGCATTTTTCTTTCGTTTCAATTGATATTTACTTCATTTTGATCCATATTTCCTTCATTTTGATGCAGATTTACTTCATTACGTTCAACATTTCCTTTGTTTTGATGCATATTTTCTACATTTTGATGCATATTTACTTCATTACGATCAACATTTTCTTCATTTCGATGTATATTTACTTCATTTTGATGCATATTTACTTCATTACGATCAACATTTCCTTCGTTTTGATGCTTATTTACATCATTTTGATGCATATTTACCTCATTAAGATCTACATTTTCTTTGTTTCGAAGCATATTTCTTTCATTTCGATAAATATTTACTTCATTTAGATGCATATTTACTTCATTTTGATACATATTTACTAAATTACGAACAATATTTTCTTCGTTTCGATGCATTTTTACATTATTTTGATGGATATTTACTTCATTACGATCAATATTTCCCTTGTTTCGATGTATATTTACTTCATTATGATGCATTTACCTCATTATGATCAACATTTCCTTCGTTTCGATGCATATTTCTTTTGTTTTGATTCATAATTTTCTTTGTTTCGATGCATATTTACTTTATTTTGATGGATATTTACTTCATTACGATCAACATTTCCTTCATTTTGATGCATATTTACTTCATTTCGATGCATATTTCCTTAATTTTGATGCATATTTACTTCATAACGACCAATATTTCCTTCGTTTGGATGCATATTTACTTCATTTTGATGCATTTACCTCATTATAATCAATATTTCCTTCGTTTCGATGCATATTTCTTTTGTTTTGATGCACATTTACTTCATTTTGATGCTCATTTTCTTTTATCGATGCATATTTACTTTATTTTGATTCAAATTTTGATGCATTTTTCTTTCGTTTCAATTGATTTTTACTTCATTTTGATGCATATTTCCTTCATTTTGATTCAGATTTACTTCATTACGTTCAACATTTCCTTTGTTTTGATGCATATTTTCTTCATTTTGATGCATATTTACTTCATTACGATCAATATTTTCTTCATTTCGATGTATATTTACTTCATTTTGATGCATATTTACTTCATTACGATCAACATTTCCTTCGTTTTGATGCTTATTTACATCATTTTTATGCATATTTACCTCGTTAAGATATATATTTCCTTCGTTTCGAAGCATATTTCTTTCATTTCGATAAATATTTACTTCATTTAGATGCATATTTACTTCATTGCGATCAGCATTTCCTTCGTTTCGATGCATATTTACTTCATTTTGTTGCATAATTACTTCATTCAGATCAACATTTTCTTCTTTTCGATACATATTTACTTTATTTTGATGCATATTTACTTCACTATGATCAACATTTCCTTTGTTTCGTTGTTTGTTTCCTTCATTCTGATGCATATTTACTTCATTACGATCAATATTTCATTCGATTCGATGCATATATCCATCAATTCGATGCATATTTCCTTCGTTTCGATGTATATAATTACTTCATTTTGATGCATATTTACTTAATTTCGATGCATATTTTCTTCATTTTGATGCATATTTACTTCATTACGATAAACATTTCCTTCATTTCGATGTATATTTACTTCATTTTAATGAATATTTACCTCATTATGATCAACATTTTCTTCGTTTCGATGCATATTTCTTTCGTTTTGATGCACATTTACTTCATTTTGATGCTCATTTTCTCGTTTCGATGCATATTTACTTCATTTTTATTCAAATTTTGATGCATATTTACTTTGTTTCGATGAATATTTTCTTCGTTTCGATTGATATTTACTTCATTTTGATGCATATTTACTTAATTACGATCAATATTTTCTTTGTTTCGATGCATTTTTACTTTATTTTGATGGATATTTACTTCATTACGATCAACATTTCCCTTATTTCGATGTATATTTACTTCATTATGATGAATTTACCTCATTATGATCAACATTTCCTTCGTTTCGATGCATATTTCTATTGTTTTGATTCATAATTTTCTTTGTTTCGATGCATATTTACTTTATTTTGATGGATATTTACTTCATTACGATCAACATTTCATTCATTTTGATGCATATTTACTTAATTTCGATGCATATTTCCTTAATTTTGATGCATATTTACTTCATAACGACCAATATTTCCTTCGTTTCGATGCATATTTACTTCATTTTGATGCATTTACCTCATTATAATCAACATTTCCTTAGTTTCGATGCATATTTCTTTTGTTTTGATGCACATTTACTTCTTTTTGATGCTCATTTTCTTGTTTCGATGCATATTTACTTTATTTTGATTCAAATTTTGTTGCATTTTTCTTTCGTTTCAATTGATATCTACTTCATTTTGATGCATATTTCCTTAATTTTGATGTAGATTTACTTCATTACGCTCAACATTTCCTTTTTTTTTATGCATATTTTATTCTTTATGATCAGTATTTTCTTCATTTCGATGTATATTTACTTCATTTTGATTCATATTTACTTCATTATGATCAACATTTCCTTCGTTTTGATGCTTATTTACATCATTTTAATGCATATTTACCTCATTAAGATCTACATTTCCTTCGTTTTTTCGAAGCATATTTCTTTCATTTCGATAAATATTTACTTCATTTAGATGCATATTTACTTCATTGCGATCAACATTTCTTTCGTTTCGATGCATATTTACTTCATTTTGTTGCATAATTACTTCTTTTAGATCAACATTTTCATCGTTTCGATACATATTTACTTTATTTTGATGCATATTTTCTTCACTACGATCAACATTTCCTTTGTTTCGTTGTATGTTTCCTTCATTCTGATGCATATTTACTTCATTACGATCAACATTTCCTTCGATTCGATGCATATATCCACATTTCGATGCATATTTCCTTCGTTTCGATGTATATAATTACTTCATTTTGATGCATATTTACTTAATTTCGATGCATATTTCCTTCATTTCGATGCATATTTATTCATTACGATAAACATTTCCTTCTTTTCGATGCATATTTACTTCATTTTGATGCATATTTACCTCATTATGATCAACATTTCCTTCGTTTCGATGCTTATTTCTTTCTTTTTGATGCACATTTACTTCATTTTCATGCTCATTTTCTCGTTTCGATGGATATTTGCTTCATTTTGAATAAAATTTTGATGCATATTTAGTTCGTTTCGATTGATATTTACTTCATTTTGATGCATATTTACTAAATTACGATCAATATTTTCTTCGTTTCGATGCATTTTTACTTTATTTTGATGGATATTTACTTCATTACGATCAACATTTCCTTTGTTTCGATGTATATTTACTTCATTATGATGCATTTACCTCATTATGATCAACATTTCCTTCATTTCGATGCGTATTTCTTTTGTTTTGATTCATATTTTTCTTCGTTTCGATGCATATTTCCTTCATTTTGATGGATATTTACTTCATTACGATCAACATTTCCTTCGTTTTGATGCATATTTACTTCATTTCGATGCATATTTCCTTAATTTTGATGCATATTTACTTCATAACGACCAATACTTCCTTCGTTTCGATGCATATTTACTTCATTTTGATGCATTTACCTCATTATAATCAACATTTCCTTCGTTTTGATGCATATTTCTTTTGTTTTGATGCACATTTACTTTATTTTGATGCTCATTTTCTTGTTTCGATGCATATATACTAAATTTTGATTCAAATTTTGATGCATTTTTCTTTCGTTTCAATTGATATTTACTTCATTTTGATCCATATTTCCTTCATTTTGATGCAGATTTACTTCATTACGTTCAACATTTCCTTTGTTTTGATGCATATTTTCTACATTTTGATGCATATTTACTTCATTACGATCAACATTTTCTTCATTTCGATGTATATTTACTTCATTTTGATGCATATTTACTTCATTACGATCAACATTTCCTTCGTTTTGATGCTTATTTACATCATTTTGATGCATATTTACCTCATTAAGATCTACATTTTCTTTGTTTCGAAGCATATTTCTTTCATTTCGAAAAATATTTACTTCATTTAGATGCATATTTACTTCATTTTGATGCATATTTACTAAATTACGAACAATATTTTCTTCGTTTCGATGCATTTTTACTTTATTTTGATGGATATTTACTTCATTACGATCAATATTTCCCTTGTTTCGATGTATATTTACTTCATTATGATGCATTTACCTCATTATGATCAACATTTCCTTTGTTTCGATGCATATTTCTTTTGTTTTGATTCATAATTTTCTTTGTTTCGATGCATATTTACTTTATTTTGATGGATATTTACTTCATTACGATCAACATTTCCTTCATTTTGATGCATATTTACTTCATTTCGATGCATATTTCCTTAATTTTGATGCATATTTACTTCATAACGACCAATATTTCCTTCGTTTGGATGCATATTTACTTCATTTTGATGCATTTACCTCATTATAATCAATATTTCCTTCGTTTCGATGCATATTTCTTTTGTTTTGATGCACATTTACTTCATTTTGATGCTCATTTTCTTTTATCGATGCATATTTACTTTATTTTGATTCAAATTTTGATGCATTTTTCTTTCGTTTCAATTGATTTTTACTTCATTTTGATGCATATTTCCTTCATTTTGATTCAGATTTACTTCATTACGTTCAACATTTCCTTTGTTTTGATGCATATTTTCTTCATTTTGATGCATATTTACTTCATTACGATCAATATTTTCTTCATTTCGATGTATATTTACTTCATTTTGATGCATATTTACTTCATTACGATCAACATTTCCTTCGTTTTGATGCTTATTTACATCATTTTTATGCATATTTACCTCGTTAAGATATATATTTCCTTCGTTTCGAAGCATATTTCTTTCATTTCGATAAATATTTACTTCATTTAGATGCATATTTACTTCATTGCGATCAGCATTTCCTTCGTTTCGATGCATATTTACTTCATTTTGTTGCATAATTACTTCATTCAGATCAACATTTTCTTCTTTTCGATACATATTTACTTTATTTTGATGCATATTTACTTCACTATGATCAACATTTCCTTTGTTTCGTTGTTTGTTTCCTTCATTCTGATGCATATTTACTTCATTACGATCAATATTTCATTCGATTCGATGCATATATCCATCAATTCGATGCATATTTCCTTCGTTTCGATGTATATAATTACTTCATTTTGATGCATATTTACTTAATTTCGATGCATATTTTCTTCATTTTGATGCATATTTACTTCATTACGATAAACATTTCCTTCATTTCGATGTATATTTACTTCATTTTAATGAATATTTACCTCATTATGATCAACATTTTCTTCGTTTCGATGCATATTTCTTTCGTTTTGATGCACATTTACTTCATTTTGATGCTCATTTTCTCGTTTCGATGCATATTTACTTCATTTTTATTCAAATTTTGATGCATATTTACTTTGTTTCGATGAATATTTTCTTCGTTTCGATTGATATTTACTTCATTTTGATGCATATTTACTTAATTACGATCAATATTTTCTTTGTTTCGATGCATTTTTACTTTATTTTGATGGATATTTACTTCATTACGATCAACATTTCCCTTATTTCGATGTATATTTACTTCATTATGATGAATTTACCTCATTATGATCAACATTTCCTTCGTTTCGATGCATATTTCTATTGTTTTGATTCATAATTTTCTTTGTTTCGATGCATATTTACTTTATTTTGATGGATATTTACTTCATTACGATCAACATTTCATTCATTTTGATGCATATTTACTTAATTTCGATGCATATTTCCTTAATTTTGATGCATATTTACTTCATAACGACCAATATTTCCTTCGTTTCGATGCATATTTACTTCATTTTGATGCATTTACCTCATTATAATCAACATTTCCTTAGTTTCGATGCATATTTCTTTTGTTTTGATGCACATTTACTTCTTTTTGATGCTCATTTTCTTGTTTCGATGCATATTTACTTTATTTTGATTCAAATTTTGTTGCATTTTTCTTTCGTTTCAATTAATATCTACTTCATTTTGATGCATATTTCCTTAATTTTGATGTAGATTTACTTCATTACGCTCAACATTTCCTTTTTTTTTATGCATATTTTATTCTTTATGATCAGTATTTTCTTCATTTCGATGTATATTTACTTCATTTTGATTCATATTTACTTCATTATGATCAACATTTCCTTCGTTTTGATGCTTATTTACATCATTTTAATGCATATTTACCTCATTAAGATCTACATTTCCTTCGTTTTTTCGAAGCATATTTCTTTCATTTCGATAAATATTTACTTCATTTAGATGCATATTTACTTCATTGCGATCAACATTTCTTTCGTTTCGATGCATATTTACTTCATTTTGTTGCATAATTACTTCTTTTAGATCAACATTTTCATCGTTTCGATACATATTTACTTTATTTTGATGCATATTTTCTTCACTACGATCAACATTTCCTTTGTTTCGTTGTATGTTTCCTTCATTCTGATGCATATTTACTTCATTACGATCAACATTTCCTTCGATTCGATGCATATATCCACATTTCGATGCATATTTCCTTCGTTTCGATGTATATAATTACTTCATTTTGATGCATATTTACTTAATTTCGATGCATATTTCCTTCATTTCGATGCATATTTATTCATTACGATAAACATTTCCTTCTTTTCGATGCATATTTACTTCATTTTGATGCATATTTACCTCATTATGATCAACATTTCCTTCGTTTCGATGCTTATTTCTTTCTTTTTGATGCACATTTACTTCATTTTCATGCTCATTTTCTCGTTTCGATGGATATTTGCTTCATTTTGAATAAAATTTTGATGCATATTTAGTTCGTTTCGATTGATATTTACTTCATTTTGATGCATATTTACTAAATTACGATCAATATTTTCTTCGTTTCGATGCATTTTTACTTTATTTTGATGGATATTTACTTCATTACGATCAACATTTCCTTTGTTTCGATGTATATTTACTTCATTATGATGCATTTACCTCATTATGATCAACATTTCCTTCATTTCGATGCGTATTTCTTTTGTTTTGATTCATATTTTTCTTCGTTTCGATGCATATTTCCTTCATTTTGATGGATATTTACTTCATTACGATCAACATTTCCTTCGTTTTGATGCATATTTACTTCATTTCGATGCATATTTCCTTAATTTTGATGCATATTTACTTCATAACGACCAATACTTCCTTCGTTTCGATGCATATTTACTTCATTTTGATGCATTTACCTCATTATAATCAACATTTCCTTCGTTTTGATGCATATTTCTTTTGTTTTGATGCACATTTACTTTATTTTGATGCTCATTTTCTTGTTTCGATGCATATATACTAAATTTTGATTCAAATTTTGATGCATTTTTCTTTCGTTTCAATTGATATTTACTTCATTTTGATCCATATTTCCTTCATTTTGATGCAGATTTACTTCATTACGTTCAACATTTCCTTTGTTTTGATGCATATTTTCTACATTTTGATGCATATTTACTTCATTACGATCAACATTTTCTTCATTTCGATGTATATTTACTTCATTTTGATGCATATTTACTTCATTACGATCAACATTTCCTTCGTTTTGATGCTTATTTACATCATTTTGATGCATATTTACCTCATTAAGATCTACATTTTCTTTGTTTCGAAGCATATTTCTTTCATTTCGAAAAATATTTACTTCATTTAGATGCATATTTACTTCATTTTGATGCATATTTACTAAATTACGAACAATATTTTCTTCGTTTCGATGCATTTTTACTTTATTTTGATGGATATTTACTTCATTACGATCAATATTTCCCTTGTTTCGATGTATATTTACTTCATTATGATGCATTTACCTCATTATGATCAACATTTCCTTTGTTTCGATGCATATTTCTTTTGTTTTGATTCATAATTTTCTTTGTTTCGATGCATATTTACTTTATTTTGATGGATATTTACTTCATTACGATCAACATTTCCTTCATTTTGATGCATATTTACTTCATTTCGATGCATATTTCCTTAATTTTGATGCATATTTACTTCATAACGACCAATATTTCCTTGTTTCGATGCATATTTACTTCATTTTGATGCATTTACCTCATTATAATCAATATTTCCTTCGTTTCGATGCATATTTCTTTTGTTTTGATGCACATTTACTTCATTTTGATGCTTATTTTCTTTTATCGATGCATATTTACTTTATTTTGATTCAAATTTTGATGCATTTTTCTTTCGTTTCAATTGATTTTTACTTCATTTTGATGCATATTTCCTTCATTTTGATTCAGATTTACTTCATTACGTTCAACATTTCCTTTGTTTTGATGCATATTTACTTCATTACGATCAATATTTTCTTCATTTCGATGTATATTTACTTCATTTTGATGCATATTTACTTCATTACGATCAACATTTCCTTCGTTTTGATGCTTATTTACATCATTTTGATGCATATTTACCTCGTTAAGATATATATTTCCTTCGTTTCGAAGCATATTTCTTTCATTTCGATAAATATTTACTTCATTTAGATGCATATTTACTTCATTGCGATCAACATTTCCTTCGTTTCGATGCATATTTACTTCATTTTGTTGCATAATTACTTCATTTAGATCAACATTTTCATCTTTTCGATACATATTTACTTTATTTTGATGCATATTTACTTCACTATGATCAACATTTCCTTTGTTTCGTTGTATGTTTCCTTCATTCTGATGCATATTTACTTCATTACGATCAATATTTCATTCGATTCGATGCATATATCCATCAATTCGATGCATATTTCCTTCGTTTCGATGTATATAATTACTTCATTTTGATGGATATTTACTTAATTTCGATGCATATTTTCTTCATTTTGATGCATATTTACTTCATTACGATAAACATTTCCTTCATTTCGATGTATATTTACTTCATTTTGATGAATATTTACCTCATTATGATCAACATTTTCTTCGTTTCGATGCATATTTCTTTCGTTTTGATGCACATTTACTTCATTTTGATGCTCATTTTCTCGTTTCGATGCATATTTACTTCATTTTTATTCAAATTTTGATGCATATTTACTTTGTTTCGATGAATATTTTCTTCGTTTCGATTGATATTTACTTCATTTTGATGCATATTTACTAAATTAAGATCAATATTTTCTTTGTTTCGATGCATTTTTACTTTATTTTGATGGATATTTACTTCATTACGATCAACATTTCCCTTGTTTCGATGTATATTTACTTCATTATGATGCATTTACCTCATTATGATCAACATTTCCTTCGTTTCGATGCATATTTCTATTGTTTTGATTCATAATTTTCTTTGTTTTGATGCATATTTACTTTATTTTGATGGATATTTACTTCATTACGATCAACATTTCATTCATTTTGATGCATATTTACTTAATTTCGATGCATATTTCCTTAATTTTGATGCATATTTACTTCATAACGACCAATATTTCCTTCGTTTCGATGCATATTTACTTCATTTTGATGCATTTACCTCATTATAATCAACATTTCCTTAGTTTCGATGCATATTTCTTTTGTTTTGATGCACATTTACTTCTTTTTGATGCTCATTTTCTTGTTTCGATGCATATTTACTTTATTTTGATTCAAATTTTGATGCATTTTTCTTTCGTTTCAATTGATATCTACTTCATTTTGATGCATATTTCCTTAATTTTGATGTAGATTTACTTCATTACGCTCAACATTTCCTTTTTTTGATGCATATTTTCTTCTTTATGATCAGTATTTTCTTCATTTCGATGTATATTTACTTCATTTTGATTCATATTTACTTCATTATGATCAACATTTCCTTCGTTTTGATGCTTATTTACATCATTTTAATGCATATTTACCTCATTAAGATCTACATTTCCTTCGTTTTTTCGAAGCATATTTCTTTCATTTCGATAAATATTTACTTCATTTAGATGCATATTTACTTCATTGCGATCAACATTTCCTTCGTTTCGATGCATATTTACTTCATTTTGTTGCATAATTACTTCTTTTAGATCAACATTTTCATCGTTTCGATACATATTTACTTTATTTTGATGCATATTTTCTTCACTACGATCAACATTTCCTTTGTTTCGTTGTATGTTTCCTTCATTCTGATGCATATTTACTTCATTACGATCAACATTTCCTTCGATTCGATGCATATATCCACATTTCGATGCATATTTCCTTCGTTTCGATGTATATAATTACTTCATTTTGATGCATATTTACTTAATTTCGATGCATATTTCCTTCATTTCGATGCATATTTATTTATTACGATAAACATTTCCTTCTTTTCGATGCATATTTACTTCATTTTGATGCATATTTACCTCATTATGATCAACATTTCCTTCGTTTCGATGCTTATTTCTTTCTTTTTGATGCACATTTACTTCATTTTCATGCTCATTTTCTCGTTTCGATGGATATTTGCTTCATTTTGAATAAAATTTTGATGCATATTTAGTTCGTTTCGATTGATATTTACTTCATTTTGATGCATATTTACTAAATTACGATCAATATTTTCTTCGTTTCGATGCATTTTTACTTTAATTTGATGGATATTTACTTCATTACGATCAACATTTCCTTTTTTCGATGTATATTTACTTCATTATGATGCATTTACCTCATTATGATCAACATTTCCTTCATTTCGATTCTTATTTCTTTTGTTTTGATTCATACTTTTCTTCGTTTCGATGCATATTTCCTTCATTTTGATGGATATTTACTTCATTACGATCAACATTTCCTTCGTTTTGATGCATATTTACTTCATTTCGATGCATATTTCCTTAATTTTGATGCATATTTACTTCATAACGACCAATATTTCCTTCGTTTCGATGCATATTTACTTCATTTTGATGCATTTACCTCATTATAATCAACATTTCCTTCGTTTTGATGCATATTTCTTTTGTTTTGATGCACATTTACTTTATTTTGATGCTCATTTTCTTGTTTCGATGCATATATACTAAATTTTTATTCAAATTTTGATGCATTTTTCTTTCGTTTCAATTGATATTTACTTCATTTTGATCCACATTTCCTTCATTTTGATGCAGATTTACTTCATTACGTTAAACATTTCCTTTGTTTTGATGCATATTTTCTTCATTTTGATGCATATTTACTTCATTACGATCAACATTTTCTTCATTTCGATGTATATTTACTTCATTTTGATGCATATTTACTTCATTACGATCAACATTTCCTTCGTTTTGATGCTTATTTACATCATTTTGATGCATATTTACCTCATTAAGATCTACATTTTCTTTGTTTCGTAGCATATTTCTTTCATTTCGATAAATATTTACTTCATTTAGATGCATATTTACTTCATTTTGATGCATATTTACTAAATTACGATCAATATTTTCTTCGTTTCGATGCATTTTTACTTTATTTTGATGGATATTTACTTCATTACGATCAATATTTCCCTTGTTTCGATGTATATTTACTTCATTATGATGCATTTACCTCATTATGATCAACATTTCCTTCGTTTCGATGCATATTTCTTTTGTTTTGATTCATAATTTTCTTTGTTTCGATGCATATTTACTTTATTTTGATGGATATTTACTTCATTACGATCAACATTTCCTTCATTTTGATGCATATTTACTTCATTTCGATGCATATTTCCTTAATTTTGATGCATATTTACTTCATAACGACCAATATTTCCTTCGTTTCGATGCATATTTACTTCATTTTGATGCATTTACCTCATTATAATCAATATTTCCTTCGTTTCGATGCATATTTCTTTTGTTTTGATGCACATTTACTTCATTTTGATGCTCATTTTTTTTTTCGATTCATATTTACTTTATTTTGATTCAAATTTTGAAGCATTTTTCTTTCGTTTCAATTGATTTTTACTTCATTTTGATGCATATTTCCTTCATTTTGATTCAGATTTACTTTATTACGTTCAAAATTTCCTTTGTTTTGATGCATATTTTCTTCATTTTGATGCATATTTACCTCATTACGATCAATATTTTCTTCATTTCGATGTATATTTACTTCATTTTGATGCATTTACCTCATTATAATCAATATTTCCTTCGTTTCGATGCATATTTCTTTTGTTTTGATGCACATTTACTTCATTTTGATGCTCATTTTTTTTTTCGATTCATATTTACTTTATTTTGATTCAAATTTTGAAGCATTTTTCTTTCGTTTCAATTGATTTTTACTTCATTTTGATGCATATTTCCTTCATTTTGATTCAGATTTACTTTATTACGTTCAAAATTTCCTTTGTTTTGATGCATATTTTCTTCATTTTGATGCATATTTACTTCATTACGATCAATATTTTCTTCATTTCGATGTATATTTACTTCATTTTGATGCATATTTACTTCATTACGATCAACATTTCCTTCGTTTTGATGCTTATTTACATAATTTTGATGCATATTTACCTCGTTAAGATATATATTTCCTTCGTTTCGAAGCATATTTCTTTCATTTCGATAAATATTTACTTCATTTAGATGCATATTTACTTCATTGCGATCAACATTTCCTTCGTTTCGATGCATATTTACTTCATTTTGTTGCATAATTACTTCATTCAGATCAACATTTTCATCTTTTCGATACATATTTTCTTTATTTTGATGCATATTTACTTCACTATGATCAACATTTCCTTTGTTTCGCTGTATGTTTCCTTCATTCTGATGCATATTTACTTCATTACGATCAATATTTCATTCGATTCGATGCATATATCCATCAATTCGATGCATATTTCCTTCGTTTCGATGTATATAATTACTTCATTTTGATGCATACTTACTTAATTTCGATGCATATTTTCTTCATTTTGTTGCATATTTACTTCATTACGATAAACATTTCCTTCATTTCGATGTATATTTACTTCATTTTGATGAATATTTACCTCATTATGATCAACATTTCCTTCGTTTCGATGCATATTTCTTTCGTTTTGATGCACATTTACTTCATTTTGATGCTCATTTTCTCGTTTCGATGCATATTTACTTAATTTTGATTCAAATTTTGATGCATATTTACTTTGTTTCGATGAATATTTTCTTCGTTTCGATTGATATTTACTTCATTTTGATGCATATTTACTAAATTACGATCAATATTTTCTTTGTTTCGATGCATTTTTACTTTATTTTGATGGATATTTACTTCATTACGATCAACATTTCCCTTGTTTCGATGTATATTTACTTCATTATGAAGCATTTACCTCATTATGATTAACATTTCCTTCGTTTCGATGCATATTTCTATTGTTTTGATTCATAATTTTCTTTGTTTCGATGCATATTTATTTTATTTTGATGGATATTTACTCCATTACGATCAACATTTCATTCATTTTGATGCATATTTACTTAATTTCGATGCATATTTCTTTAATTTTGATGCATATTTACTTCATAACGACCAATATTTCCTTCGTTTCTATGCATATTTACTTCATTTTGATGCATTTACCTCATTATAATCAACATTTCCTTAGTTTCGATGCATATTTCTTTTGTTTTGATGCACATTTACTTCTTTTTGATGCTCATTTTCTTGTTTCGATGCATATTTACTTTATTTTGATTCAAATTTTGATGCATTTTTTTTCGTTTCAATTGATATCTACTTCATTTTGATGCATATTTCCTTCATTTTGATGTAGATTTACTTCATTACGCTCAACATTTGCTTTTTTTTTATGCATATTTTCTTCTTTATGATAAGTATTTTCTTCATTTCGATGTATATTTACTTCATTTTGATTAATATTTATTTCATTATGATCAACATTTCCTTCGTTTTGATGCTTATTTACATCATTTTAATGCATATTTACCTCATTAAGATCTACATTTCCTTCGTTTTTTCGAAGCATATTTCTTTCATTTCGATAAATATTTACTTCATTTAGATGCATATTTACTTCATTGCGATCAACATTTCCTTCGTTTCGATGCATATTTACTTCATTTTGTTGCATAATTACTTCTTTTAGATCAACATTTTCATCGTTTCGATACATATTTACTTTATTTTGATGCATATTTTCTTCACTACGATCAACATTTCCTTTGTTTCGTTGTATGTTTCCTTCATTCTGATGCATAATTACTTCATTACGATCAACATTTCCTTCGATTCGATGCATATATCCATCATTTCGATGCATATTTCCTTCGTTTCGATGTATATAATTACTTCATTTTGATGCATATTTACTTAATTTCGATTCATATTTCCTTCATTTTGATGCATATTTACTTCATTACGATAAACATTTTCTTCGTTTCGATGCATATTTACTACATTTTGATGCATGTTTACCTCATTATGATCAACATTTCCTTCGTTTCGATGCATATTTCTTTCGTTTTTATGCACATTTACTTCATTTTCATGCTCATTTTCTCGTTTCGATGGATATTTACTTCATTTTGAATCAAATTTTGATGCATATTTAGTTCGTTTCGATGCATATTTTCTTTGTTTCGATAGATATTTACTTCATTTTGATGCATATTTACTAAATTACGATCAATATTTTCTTCGTTTCGAATATGATGCATTTACCTCATTATGATCAACATTTCCTTCGTTTCGATGCGTATTTCTTTTGTTTTGATTCATATTTTTCTTCGTTTCGATGCATATTTCCTTCATTTTGATGGATATTTACTTCATTACGATCAACATTTACCTCATTTTCTTGTTTCGATGCATATTTACTTTATTTTGATTCAAATTTTGATGCATTTTTCTTTCGTTTCAATTGATATCTACTTCATTTTGATGCATATTTCCTTAATTTTGATGTAGATTTACTTCATTACGCTCAACATTTCCTTTTTTTGATGCATATTTTCTTCTTTATGATCAGTATTTTCTTCATTTCGATGTATATTTACTTCATTTTGATTCATATTTACTTCATTATGATCAACATTTCCTTCGTTTTGATGCTTATTTACATCATTTTAATGCATATTTACCTCATTAAGATCTACATTTCCTTCGTTTTTTCGAAGCATATTTCTTTCATTTCGATAAATATTTACTTCATTTAGATGCATATTTACTTCATTGCGATCAACATTTCCTTCGTTTCGATGCATATTTACTTCATTTTGTTGCATAATTACTTCTTTTAGATCAACATTTTCATCGTTTCGATACATATTTACTTTATTTTGATGCATATTTTCTTCACTACGATCAACATTTCCTTTGTTTCGTTGTATGTTTCCTTCATTCTGATGCATATTTACTTCATTACGATCAACATTTCCTTCGATTCGATGCATATATCCACATTTCGATGCATATTTCCTTCGTTTCGATGTATATAATTACTTCATTTTGATGCATATTTACTTAATTTCGATGCATATTTCCTTCATTTCGATGCCTATTTATTTATTACGATAAACATTTCCTTCTTTTCGATGCATATTTACTTCATTTTGATGCATATTTACCTCATTATGATCAACATTTCCTTCGTTTCGATGCTTATTTCTTTCTTTTTGATGCACATTTACTTCATTTTCATGCTCATTTTCTCGTTTCGATGGATATTTGCTTCATTTTGAATAAAATTTTGATGCATATTTAGTTCGTTTCGATTGATATTTACTTCATTTTGATGCATATTTACTAAATTACGATCAATATTTTCTTCGTTTCGATGCATTTTTACTTTAATTTGATGGATATTTACTTCATTACGATCAACATTTCCTTTTTTCGATGTATATTTACTTCATTATGATGCATTTACCTCATTATGATCAACATTTCCTTCATTTCGATTCTTATTTCTTTTGTTTTGATTCATACTTTTCTTCGTTTCGATGCATATTTCCTTCATTTTGATGGATATTTACTTCATTACGATCAACATTTCCTTCGTTTTGATGCATATTTACTTCATTTCGATGCATATTTCCTTAATTTTGATGCATATTTACTTCATAACGACCAATATTTCCTTCGTTTCGATGCATATTTACTTCATTTTGATGCATTTACCTCATTATAATCAACATTTCCTTCGTTTTGATGCATATTTCTTTTGTTTTGATGCACATTTACTTTATTTTGATGCTCATTTTCTTGTTTCGATGCATATATACTAAATTTTTATTCAAATTTTGATGCATTTTTCTTTCGTTTCAATTGATATTTACTTCATTTTGATCCACATTTCCTTCATTTTGATGCAGATTTACTTCATTACGTTAAACATTTCCTTTGTTTTGATGCATATTTTCTTCATTTTGATGCATATTTACTTCATTACGATCAACATTTTCTTCATTTCGATGTATATTTACTTCATTTTGATGCATATTTACTTCATTACGATCAACATTTCCTTCGTTTTGATGCTTATTTACATCATTTTGATGCATATTTACCTCATTAAGATCTACATTTTCTTTGTTTCGTAGCATATTTCTTTCATTTCGATAAATATTTACTTCATTTAGATGCATATTTACTTCATTTTGATGCATATTTACTAAATTACGATCAATATTTTCTTCGTTTCGATGCATTTTTACTTTATTTTGATGGATATTTACTTCATTACGATCAATATTTCCCTTGTTTCGATGTATATTTACTTCATTATGATGCATTTACCTCATTATGATCAACATTTCCTTCGTTTCGATGCATATTTCTTTTGTTTTGATTCATAATTTTCTTTGTTTCGATGCATATTTACTTTATTTTGATGGATATTTACTTCATTACGATCAACATTTCCTTCATTTTGATGCATATTTACTTCATTTCGATGCATATTTCCTTAATTTTGATGCATATTTACTTCATAACGACCAATATTTCCTTCGTTTCGATGCATATTTACTTCATTTTGATGCATTTACCTCATTATAATCAATATTTCCTTCGTTTCGATGCATATTTCTTTTGTTTTGATGCACATTTACTTCATTTTGATGCTCATTTTTTTTTTCGATTCATATTTACTTTATTTTGATTCAAATTTTGAAGCATTTTTCTTTCGTTTCAATTGATTTTTACTTCATTTTGATGCATATTTCCTTCATTTTGATTCAGATTTACTTTATTACGTTCAAAATTTCCTTTGTTTTGATGCATATTTTCTTCATTTTGATGCATATTTACCTCATTACGATCAATATTTTCTTCATTTCGATGTATATTTACTTCATTTTGATGCATTTACCTCATTATAATCAATATTTCCTTCGTTTCGATGCATATTTCTTTTGTTTTGATGCACATTTACTTCATTTTGATGCTCATTTTTTTTTTCGATTCATATTTACTTTATTTTGATTCAAATTTTGAAGCATTTTTCTTTCGTTTCAATTGATTTTTACTTCATTTTGATGCATATTTCCTTCATTTTGATTCAGATTTACTTTATTACGTTCAAAATTTCCTTTGTTTTGATGCATATTTTCTTCATTTTGATGCATATTTACTTCATTACGATCAATATTTTCTTCATTTCGATGTATATTTACTTCATTTTGATGCATATTTACTTCATTACGATCAACATTTCCTTCGTTTTGATGCTTATTTACATAATTTTGATGCATATTTACCTCGTTAAGATATATATTTCCTTCGTTTCGAAGCATATTTCTTTCATTTCGATAAATATTTACTTCATTTAGATGCATATTTACTTCATTGCGATCAACATTTCCTTCGTTTCGATGCATATTTACTTCATTTTGTTGCATAATTACTTCATTCAGATCAACATTTTCATCTTTTCGATACATATTTTCTTTATTTTGATGCATATTTACTTCACTATGATCAACATTTCCTTTGTTTCGCTGTATGTTTCCTTCATTCTGATGCATATTTACTTCATTACGATCAATATTTCATTCGATTCGATGCATATATCCATCAATTCGATGCATATTTCCTTCGTTTCGTTGTATATAATTACTTCATTTTGATGCATACTTACTTAATTTCGATGCATATTTTCTTCATTTTGTTGCATATTTACTTCATTACGATAAACATTTCCTTCATTTCGATGTATATTTACTTCATTTTGATGAATATTTACCTCATTATGATCAACATTTCCTTCGTTTCGATGCATATTTCTTTCGTTTTGATGCACATTTACTTCATTTTGATGCTCATTTTCTCGTTTCGATGCATATTTACTTAATTTTGATTCAAATTTTGATGCATATTTACTTTGTTTCGATGAATATTTTCTTCGTTTCGATTGATATTTACTTCATTTTGATGCATATTTACTAAATTACGATCAATATTTTCTTTGTTTCGATGCATTTTTACTTTATTTTGATGGATATTTACTTCATTACGATCAACATTTCCCTTGTTTCGATGTATATTTACTTCATTATGAAGCATTTACCTCATTATGATTAACATTTCCTTCGTTTCGATGCATATTTCTATTGTTTTGATTCATAATTTTCTTTGTTTCGATGCATATTTATTTTATTTTGATGGATATTTACTCCATTACGATCAACATTTCATTCATTTTGATGCATATTTACTTAATTTCGATGCATATTTCTTTAATTTTGATGCATATTTACTTCATAACGACCAATATTTCCTTCGTTTCTATGCATATTTACTTCATTTTGATGCATTTACCTCATTATAATCAACATTTCCTTAGTTTCGATGCATATTTCTTTTGTTTTGATGCACATTTACTTCTTTTTGATGCTCATTTTCTTGTTTCGATGCATATTTACTTTATTTTGATTCAAATTTTGATGCATTTTTTTTCGTTTCAATTGATATCTACTTCATTTTGATGCATATTTCCTTCATTTTGATGTAGATTTACTTCATTACGCTCAACATTTGCTTTTTTTTTATGCATATTTTCTTCTTTATGATAAGTATTTTCTTCATTTCGATGTATATTTACTTCATTTTGATTAATATTTATTTCATTATGATCAACATTTCCTTCGTTTTGATGCTTATTTACATCATTTTAATGCATATTTACCTCATTAAGATCTACATTTCCTTCGTTTTTTCGAAGCATATTTCTTTCATTTCGATAAATATTTACTTCATTTAGATGCATATTTACTTCATTGCGATCAACATTTCCT
Organism: Pogostemon cablin; assembly: GCA_023678885.1. NCBI lineage: Eukaryota > Viridiplantae > Streptophyta > Magnoliopsida > Lamiales > Lamiaceae > Pogostemon > Pogostemon cablin. The sequence goes on from JAHCLQ010000875.1 coordinate 36,353, forward strand.
TCGTTTCGATGCATATTTACTTCATTTTGTTGCATAATTACTTCTTTTAGATCAACATTTTCATCGTTTCGATACATATTTACTTTATTTTGATGCATATTTTCTTCACTACGATCAACATTTCCTTTGTTTCGTTGTATGTTTCCTTCATTCTGATGCATAATTACTTCATTACGATCAACATTTCCTTCGATTCGATGCATATATCCATCATTTCGATGCATATTTCCTTCGTTTCGATGTATATAATTACTTCATTTTGATGCATATTTACTTAATTTCGATTCATATTTCCTTCATTTTGATGCATATTTACTTCATTACGATAAACATTTTCTTCGTTTCGATGCATATTTACTACATTTTGATGCATGTTTACCTCATTATGATCAACATTTCCTTCGTTTCGATGCATATTTCTTTCGTTTTTATGCACATTTACTTCATTTTCATGCTCATTTTCTCGTTTCGATGGATATTTACTTCATTTTGAATCAAATTTTGATGCATATTTAGTTCGTTTCGATGCATATTTTCTTTGTTTCGATAGATATTTACTTCATTTTGATGCATATTTACTAAATTACGATCAATATTTTCTTCGTTTCGAATATGATGCATTTACCTCATTATGATCAACATTTCCTTCGTTTCGATGCGTATTTCTTTTGTTTTGATTCATATTTTTCTTCGTTTCGACGCATATTTCCTTCATTTTGATGGATATTTACTTCATTACGATCAACATTTCCTTCGTTTTGATGCATATTTACTTCATTTCGATGCATATTTCCTTAATTTTGATGCATATTTACTTCATAACGACCAATATTTCCTTCATTTCGATGCATATTTACTTCATTTTGATGCATTTACCTCATTATAATCAACATTTCCTTCGTTTCGATGCATATTTGTTTTGTTTTGATGCACATTTACTTCATTTTGATGCTCATTTTCTTGTGTTCGATGCATATTTACTTCATTTTGATTCAAATTTTGATGCATTTTTCTTTCGTTTAAGTTGATATTTACTTCATTTTGATGCATATTTCCTTCATTTTGATGCAGATTTACTCATTGCATTCAACATTTCCTTTGTTTTGATGCATATTTTCTTCATTTTGATGCATATTTACTTCATTACGATCAATATTTTCTTCATTTCGATGTATATTTACTTCATTTTGATGCATATTTACTTCATTACGATCAACATTTCCTTCGTTTTGATGCTTATTTACATCATTTTGATGCATATTTACCTCATTAAGATCTACATTTCCTTCGTTTCGAAGCATATTTCTTTCATTTCGATAAATATTTACTTCATTTAGATGCATATTTACTTCATTGCGATCAACATTTCCTTCGTTTCAATGCATATTTACTTCATTTTGTTGCATAGTTACTTCTTTCAGATCAACATTTTCATCTTTTCGATACATATTTACTTTATTTTGATGCATATTTACTTCACTATGATCAACATTTCCTTTGTTTCGTTGTATGTTTCCTTCATTCTGATGCATATTTACTTCATTACGATCAATATTTCCTTCGATTCGATGCATATATCCATCATTTCGATGCATATTTCCTTCGTTTCGATGTATATAATTACTTCATTTTGATGCATATTTACTTAATTTCGATGCATATTTTCTTCATTTTGATGCATATTTACTTCATTACGATAAACATTTCCTTCATTTCGATGTATATTTACTTCATTTTGATGAATATTTACCTCATTATGATCAACATTTCCTTCGTTTCGATGCATATTTCTTTCGTTTTGATGCACATTTACTTCATTTTCATGCTCATTTTCTCGTTTCGATGGATATTTACTTCATTTTGAATCAAATTTTGATGCATATTTAGTTCGTTTCGATGCATATTTTCTTTGTTTCGATAGATATTTACTTCATTTTGATTCATATTTACTAAATTACGATCAATATTTTCTTCGTTTCGAATATGATGCATTTACCTCATTATGATCAACATTTCCTTCGTTTCGATGCGTATTTCTTTTGTTTTGATTCATATTTTTCTTCGTTTCGATGCATATTTCCTTCATTTTGATGGATATTTACTTCATTACGATCAACATTTCCTTCGTTTTGATGCATATTTACTTCATTTCGATGCATATTTCCTTAATTTTGATGCATATTTACTTCATAACGACCAATATTTCCTTCATTTCGATGCATATTTACTTCATTTTGATGCATTTACCTCATTATAATCAACATTTCCTTCGTTTCGATGCATATTTCTTTTGTTTTGATGCACATTTACTTCATTTTGATGCTCATTTTCTTGTGTTCGATGCATATTTACTTCATTTTGATTCAAATTTTGATGCATTTTTCTTTCGTTTCAGTTGATATTTACTTCATTTTGATGCATATTTCCTTCATTTTGATGCAGATTTACTCATTGCGTTCAACATTTCCTTTGTTTTGATGCATATTTTCTTCATTTTGATGCATATTTACTTCATTACGATCAATATTTTCTTCATTTCGATGTATATTTACTTCATTTTGATGCATATTTACTTCATTACGATCAACATTTCCTTCGTTTTGATTCTTATTTACATCATTTTGATGCATATTTACCTCATTAAGATCTACATTTCCTACGTTTCGAACCATATTTCTTTCATTTCGATAAATATTTACTTCATTTAGATGCATATTTACTTCATTGCGATCAACATTTCCTTCGTTTCGATGCATATTTACTTCATTTTGTTGCATAATCACTTCATTCAGATCAACATTTTCATCTTTTCGATACATATTTACTTTATTTTGATGCATATTTACTTCACTATGATCAACATTTTTTGTTTTGTTGTATGTTTCCTTCATACTGATGCATATTTAATTCATTATGATCAACATTTCCTTCGATTAGATGCATATATCCATCATTTCGATGCATGTTTCCTTCGTTTCGATGTATATAATTACTTCATTTTGATGCATGTTTACTTAATTTCGATGCATATTTTCTTCATTTTGATGCATATTTACTTCATTACGATAAATATTTCTTTCATTTCGAAGTATATTTACTTCATTTTGATGCATATTTACCTCATTATGATCAACATTTCCTTCGTTTCGATGCATATTTCTTTCGTTTTGATGCACATTTACTTAATTTTTATGCTCATTTTCTCGTTTCGATGGATTTTTACTTCATTTTGATTCAAATTTTGATGCATATTTACTTCGTTTCGATGCATATTTTTTTCGTTTCGATTGATATTTACTTCATTTTGATGCATATTTACTAAATTACGATCAATATTTTCTTCGTTTCGATGCATTTTTACTTTATTTTGATGGATATTTACATCATTACGATCAACATTTCCCTTGTTTCGGTGTATATTTACTTCATTATGATGCATTTACCTCATTATGATCAACATTTCCTTCGTTTCGATGCGTATTTCTTTTGTTTTGATTCATATTTTTCTTCGTTTCGATACATATTTCCTTCATTTTGATGGATATTTACTTCATTACGATCAACATTTCCTTCGTTTTGATGCATATTTACTTCATTTCGATGTATATTTCCTTAATTTTGATGCATTTTTACTTCATAACGACCAATATTTCTTTCGTTTCGATGCATATTTACTTCATTTTGATGAATTTACCTCATTATAATCAACATTTCCTTCGTTTTGATGCATATTTCTTTTGTTTTGATGCACATTTACTTCTTTTTTATGCTCATTTTCTTGTTTCGATGCATATTTACTTTATTTTGATTCAAATTTTGATGCATTTTTCTTTCGTTTCAATTGATATTTACTTCATTTTGATGCATATTTCCTTCATTTTGATGCAGATTTACTTCATTACGTTCAACATTTCCTTTGTTTTGATGCATATTTTCTTCATTTTGATGCATATTTACTTCTTGACGATCAATATTTTCTTCATTTCGATGTATATTTACTTCATTTTGATGCATATTTACTTCATTACGATTAACATTTCCTTCGTTTTGATGCTTATTTACATCATTTCAATACATATTTACCTCATTAAGATCTATATTTCCTTCGTTTCGAAGCATATTTCTTTCATTTTGAAAAATATTTACTTCATTTAGATGCATATTTAATTCATTGCGATCAACATTTCCTTCGTTTCAATGCATATTTACTTCATTTTGTTGCATAGTTACTTCTTTCAGATCAACATTTTCATCGTTTTCATACATATTTACTTTATTTTGATGCATATTTACTTCACTACGATCAACAGTTCCTTTGTTTCGTTGTATGTTTCCTTCATTCTGATTCATATTTACTTCATTACGATCAACATTTCCTTCGATTCGATGCATATATCCATCATTTCGATGCATATTTCCTTCGTTTCGATGTATATAATTACTTCATTTTGATGCATATTTACTTAATTTCGATGAATATTTCCTTCATTTTGATGCATATTTACTTCATTACGATAAATATTTCCTTCGTTTTGATGCATATTTATTTCATTTTGATAGATATTTACCTCATTATGATCAACATTTCCTTCGTTTCGATGCATATTTATTTTATTTTGATGCACATTCACTTCATTTTGATGCTCATTTTCTCGCTTCGATGCATATTTACTTCATTTTGATTCAAATTTTGCTGCATATTTACTTCGTTTCGATGCATATTTTCTTCGTTTCGATTGATATTTACTTCATTTTTATGCATATTTACTAAATTACGATCAATATTTTCTTCATTTCGATGCATTTTTACTTTATTTTGATGGATATTTACTTTATTTCGATCAACATTTCCTTTGTTTCGATGTATATTTACTTCATTATAATGCATTTACCTCATTATAATAAACATTTCCTTCGTTTCGATGCATATTTCTTTTGTTTTGATTCATATTTTTCTTTGCTTCGATACATATTTACTTTATTTTGATGGATATTTACTTCATTACGATCAACATTTCCTTCTTTTTAATGCATATTTACTTCATTTCGATGCATATTTCCTTAATTTTGATGTATATTTACTTCATAACAACCAATATTTCATTCGTTCCGATGCATATTTACTTTATTTTGATGCATTTACCTCATTATAATCAACATTTCCTTCGTTTCGATGCATATTTCTTTTGTTTTGATGCACATTTACTTCTTTTTTATGCTCATTTTCTTGTTTCGATGCATATTTACTTTATTTTGATTCAAATTTTGATGCATTTTTCTTTCGTTTCAATTGATATTTACTTCATTTTGATGCATATTTCCTTCATTTTTATGCAGATTTACTTCATTACGTTCAACATTTCCTTTGTTTTGATGCATATTTTCTTCATTTTGATGCATATTTACTTCTTTACGATCAATATTTTCTTCATTTTGATGTATATTTACTTCATTTTGATGCATATTTACTTCATTACGATTAACATTTCCTTCGTTTTGATGCTTATTTACATCATTTCAATGCATATTTACCTCATTAAGATCTACATTTCCTTCGTTTCGAAGCATATTTCTTTCATTTTGAAAAATATTTACTTCATTTAGATGCATATTTAATTCATTGCGATCAACATTTCTTTCGTTTTAATGCATATTTACTTCATTTTGTTGCATAGTTACTTCTTTCAGATCAATATTTTCATCGTTTCGATACATATTTACTTTATTTTGATGCATATTTACTTCACTACGATCAACAGTTCCTTTGTTTCGTTGTATGTTTCCTTCATTCTGATTCATATTTACTTCATTACGATCAACATTTCCTTCGATTCTATGCATATATCCATCATTTCGATGCATATTTCCTTCATTTCGATGTATATAATTACTTCATTTTGATGCATATTTACTTAATTTCGATGCATATTTCCTTCATTTTGATGCATATTTACTTCACTACGATAAACATTTCCTTCGTTTCAATGCATATTTATTTCATTTTGATGCATATTTACCTCATTATGATCAACATTTCCTTCGTTTTGATGCATATTTCTTTCGTTTTGATGCACATTTACTTTATTTTGATGCTCATTTTCTCGTTTCGATGAATATTTACTTAATTTTGATTCAAATTTTGATGCATATTTACTTCGTTACGATGCATATTTAGTTCGTTTCGATTGATATTTACTTCATTTTGATGCATATTTACTAAATTACGATCAATATTTTCTTCGTTTCGATGCATTTTTACTTTATTTTGATGGATATTTACTTCATTACGATCAACATTTCCTTTGTTTCGATGTATATTTACTTCATTATGATGCATTTACCTCATTATGATCAACATTTCCTTCATTTCGATGCGTATTTCTTTTGTTTTGATTCATATTTTTCTTCGTTTCGATGCATATTTCCTTCATTTTGATGGATATTTACTTCATTACGATCAACATTTCCTTCGTTTTGATGCATATTTACTTCATTTCGATGCATATTTCCTTAATTTTGATGCATATTTACTTCATAACGACCAATATTTCCTTCGTTTCGATGCATATTTACTTCATTTTGATGCATTTACCTCATTATAATCAACATTTCCTTCGTTTTGATGCATATTTCTTTTGTTTTGATGCACATTTACTTTATTTTGATGCTCATTTTCTTGTTTCGATGCATATATACTAAATTTTGATTCAAATTTTGATGCATTTTTTTCGTTTCAATTGATATTTACTTCATTTTGATCCATATTTCCTTCATTTTGATGCAGATTTACTTCATTACGTTCAACATTTCCTTTGTTTTGATGCATATTTTCTTCATTTTGATGCATATTTACTTCATTACGATCAACATTTTCTTCATTTCGATGTATATTTACTTCATTTTGATGCATATTTACTTCATTACGATCAACATTTCCTTCGTTTTGATGCTTATTTACATCATTTTGATGCATATTTACCTCATTAAGATCTACATTTTCTTTGTTTCGAAGCATATTTCTTTCATTACGATAAATATTTACTTCATTTAGATGCATATTTACTTCATTTTGATGCATATTTACTAAATTACGATCAATATTTTCTTCGTTTCGATGCATTTTTTACTTTATTTTGATGGATATTTACTTCATTACGATCAATATTTCCCTTGTTTCGATGTATATTTACTTCATTATGATGCATTTACTTCATTATGATCAACATTTCCTTCGTTTCGATGCATATTTCTTTTGTTTTGATTCATAATTTTCTTTGTTTCGATGCATATTTACTTTATTTTGATGGATATTTACTTCATTACGATCAACATTTCCTTCATTTTGATGCATATTTACTTCATTTCGATGCATATTTCCTTAATTTTGAAGCATATTTACTTCATAACGACCAATATTTCCTTTGTTTCGATGCATATTTACTTCATTTTGATGCATTTACCTCATTATAATCAATATTTCCTTCGTTTCGATGCATATTTCTTTTGTTTTGATGCATATTTACTTCATTTTGATGCTCATTTTTTTTTTCGATTCATATTTACTTTATTTTGATTCAAATTTTGATGCATTTTTCTTTCGTTTCAATTGATTTTTACTTCATTTTGATGCATATTTCCTTCATTTTGATTCAGGTTTACTTCATTATGTTCAACATTTCCTTTGTTTTGATGCATATTTTCTTCATTTTGATGCATATTTACTTCATTACGATCAATATTTTCTTCATTTCGATGTATATTTACTTCATTTTGATGCATATTTACTTCATTACGATCAACATTTCCTTCGTTTTGATGTTTATTTACATAATTTTGATGCATATTTACCTCGTTAAGATATATATTTCCTTCATTTCGAAGCATATTTCTTTCATTTCGATAAATATTTACTTCATTTAGATGCATATTTACTTCATTGCGATCAACATTTCCTTCGTTTCGATGCATATTTACTTCATTTTGTTGCATAATTACTTCATTCAGATCAACATTTTCATCTTTTCGATACATATTTACTTTATTTTGATGCAAATTTACTTCACTATGATCAACATTTCCTTTGTTTCGTTGTATGTTTCCTTCATTCTGATGCATATTTACTTCATTACGATCAATATTTCATTCGATTCGATGCATATATCCATCAATTCGATGCATATTTTCTTCGTTTCGATGTATATAATTACTTCATTTTGATGCATATTTACTTAATTTCGATGCATATTTTCTTCATTTTGTTGCATATTTACTTTATTACGATAAACATTTCCTTCATTTCGATGTATATTTACTTCATTTTGATGAATATTTACCTCATTATGATCAACATTTCCTTCGTTTCGATGCATATTTCTTTCGTTTTGATGCACATTTACTTCATTTTGATGCTCATTTTCTCGTTTCGATGCATATTTACTTCATTTTGATTCAAATTTTGATGCATATTTACTTTGTTTCGATGAATATTTTCTTCGTTTCGATTGATATTTACTTCATTTTGATGCATATTTACTAAATTACGATCAATATTTTCTTTGTTTCGATGCATTTTTACTTTATTTTGATGGATATTTACTTCATTACGATCAACATTTCCCTTGTTTCGATGTATATTTACTTCATTATGAAGCATTTACCTCATTATGATTAACATTTCCTTCGTTTCGATGCATATTTCTATTGTTTTGATTCATAATTTTCTTTGTTTCGATGCATATTTATTTTATTTTGATGGATATTTACTTCATTAGGATCAACATTTCATTCATTTTGATGCATATTTACTTAATTTCGATGCATATTTCTTTAATTTTGATGCATATTTACTTCATAACGACCAATATTTCCTTCGTTTCTATGCATATTTACTTCATTTTGATGCATTTACCTCATTATAATCAACATTTCCTTAGTTTCGATGCATATTTCTTTTGTTTTGATGCACATTTACTTCTTTTTGATGCTCATTTTCTTGTTTCGATGCATATTTACTTCATTACGCTCAACATTTCCTTTTTTTTTATGCATATTTTCTTCTTTATGATCAGTATTTTCTTCATTTCGATGTATATTTACTTCATTTTGATTCATATTTACTTCATTATGATCAACATTTCCTTCGATTTGTTGCTTATTTACATCATTTTAATGCATATTTACCTCATTAAGATCTACATTTCCTTCGTTTTTTCGAAGCATATTTCTTTCATTTCGATAAATATTTACTTCATTTAGATGCATATTTACTTCATTGCGATCAATATTTCCTTCGTTTCGATGCATATTTACTTCATTTTGTTGCATAATTACTTCTTTTAGATCAACATTTTCATCGTTTCGATACGTATTTACTTTATTTTGATGCATATTTTCTTCACTACGATCAACATTTCCTTTGTTTCATTGTATGTTTCCTTCATTCTGATGCATATTTACTTCGTTTTGATGCATATTTCCTTCATTTTGATGCAGATTTACTTCATTACGATAAACATTTTCTTCGTTTCGATGCATATTTACTACATTTTGATGCATATTTGCCTCATTATGATCAACATTTCCTTCGTTTCGATGCATATTTCTTTCGTTTTGATGCACATTTACTTCATTTTCATGCTCATTTTCTTGTTTCGATGGATATTTACTTCATTTTGAATCAAATTTTGATGCATATTTAGTTCGTTTCGATGCATATTTTCTTTGTTTCGATAGATATTTACTTCATTTTGATGCATATTTACTAAATTACGATCAATATTTTCTTCGTTTCGAATATGATGCATTTACCTCATTATGATCAACATTTCCTTCGTTTCGATGCGTATTTCTTTTGTTTTGATTCATATTTTTCTTCGTTTCGATGCATATTTCCTTCATTTTGATGGATATTTACTTCATTACGATCAACATTTCCTTCGTTTTGATGCATATTTACTTCATTTCGATGCATATTTCCTTAATTTTGATGCATATTTACTTCATAACGACCAATATTTCCTTCATTTCGATGCATATTTACTTCATTTTGATGCATTTACCTCATTATAATCAACATTTCCTTCGTTTCGATGCATATTTGTTTTGTTTTGATGCACATTTACTTCATTTTGATGCTCATTTTCTTGTGTTCGATGCATATTTACTTCATTTTGATTCAAATTTTGATGCATTTTTCTTTCGTTTCAGTTGATATTTACTTTATTTTGATGCATATTTCCTTCATTTTGATGCAGATTTACTCATTGCGTTCAACATTTCCTTTGTTTTGATGCATATTTTCTTCATTTTGATGCATATTTACTTCATTACGATCAATATTTTCTTCATTTCGATGTATATTTACTTCATTTTGATGCATATTTACTTCATTACGATCAACATTTCCTTCGTTTTGATGCTTATTTACATCATTTTGATGCATATTTACCTCATTAAGATCTACATTTCCTTCGTTTCGAAGCATATTTCTTTCATTTCGATAAATATTTACTTCATTTAGATGCATATTTACTTCATTGCGATCAACATTTCCTTCGTTTCGATGCATATTTACTTCATTTTGTTGCATAATCACTTCATTCAGATCAACATTTTCATCTTTTCGATACATATTTACTTTATTTTGATGCATATTTACTTCACTATGATCAACATTTTTTGTTTTGTTGTATGTTTCCTTCATTCTGATGCATATTTAATTCATTATGATCAACATTTCCTTCGATTCGATGCATATATCCATCATTTCGATGCATATTTCCTTCGTTTCGATGTATATAATTACTTCATTTTGATGCATGTTTACTTAATTTCGATGCATATTTTCTTCATTTTGATGCATATTTACTTCATTACAATAAATATTTCCTTCATTTCGATGTATATATACTTCATTTTGATGCATATTTACCTCATTATGATCAAAATTTCCTTCGTTTCGATGCATATTTCTTTCGTTTTGATGCACATTTACTTCATTTTTATGCTCATTTTCTCGTTTCGATGGATATTTACTTCATTTTGATTCAAATTTTGATGCATATTTACTTCGTTTCGATGCATATTTTCTTCGTTTCGATTGATATTTACTTCATTTTGATGCATATTTACTAAATTACGATCAATATTTTCTTCGTTTTGATGCATTTTCACTTTATTTTAATGGATATTTACTTCATTACGATCAACATTTCCTTTGTTTCGATGTATGTTTACTTTATTATGATGCATTTACCTCATTATGATCAACATTTCCATCGTTTTGATGCATATTTCTTTTGTTTTGATTCATATTTTTCTCGTTTCGATGCATATTTACTTTATTCTGATGGATATTTACTTCATTACGATCATCATTTCCTTCGTTTTGATGCGTATTTACTTCATTTCGATGTATATTTCCTTAATTTTGATGCATATTTACTTCATAACGACCAATATTTCTTTCGTTTCGATGCATATTTACTTCATTTTGATGCATTTACCTCATTATAATTAACATTTCCTTCGTTTCGATGCAATTTCTTTTGTTTTGATGCACATTTACTTCTTTTTTATGCTCATTTTCTTGTTTCGATGCATATTTACTTTATTTTGATTCAAATTTTGATGCATTTTTCTTTCGTTTCAATTGATATTTACTTCATTTTGATGCATATTTCCTTCATTTTGATGCAGATTTACTTCATTACGTTCAACATTTCCTTTGTTTTGATGCATATTTTCTTCATTTTGATGCATATTTACTTCTTTACGATCAATATTTTCTTCATTTCGATGTATATTTACTTCATTTTGATACATATTTACTTCATTACGATTAACATTTCCTTCGTTTTGATGCTTATTTACATCATTTCAATGCATATTTACCTCATTAAGATCTACATTTCCTTCGTTTCGAAGCATATTTCTTTCATTTTGAAAAATATTTACTTCATTTAGATGCATATTTAATTCATTGCGATCAACATTTCCTTCGTTTCAATGCATATTTACTTCATTTTGTTGCATAGTTACTTCTTTCAGATCAACATTTTCATCGTTTCGATACATATTTACTTTATTTTGATGCATATTTACTTCACTATGATCAACATTTCCTTTGTTTCGTTGTATGTTTCGTTCATTCTGATGCATATTTGCTTCATTACGATCAATATTTCATTCGATTCGATGCATATATCCATCAATTCGATGCATATTTCCTTCGTTTCGATGTATATAATTACTTCATTTTGATGCATATTTACTTAATTTCGATGCATATTTTCTTCATTTTGATGCATATTTACTTCATTACGATAAACATTTCCTTCATTTCGATGTATATTTACTTCATTTTGATGAATATTTACCTCATTATGATCAACATTTCCTTCGTTTCGATGCATATTTCTTTCTTTTTGATGCACATTTACATCATTTTGATGCTCATTTTCTCGTTTCGATGCATATTTACTTCATTTTGATTCAAATTTTGATGCATACTTACTTTGTTTAGATGAATATTTTCTTCGTTTCGATTGATATTTACTTCATTTTGATGCATATTTACTAAATTACGATCAATATTTTCTTTGTTCCGATGCATTTTTACTTTATTTTGATGGATATTTACTTCATTACGATCAACATTTCCCTTGTTTCGATGTATATTTACTTCATTATGAAGCATTTACCTCATTATGATCAACATTTACTTCGTTTCGATGCATATTTCTATTGTTTTGATTCATAATTTTCTTTGTTTCGATGCATATTTACTTTATTTTGATGGATATTTACTTCATTACGATCAACATTTCATTCATTTTGATGCATATTTACTTAATTTCGATGCATATTTCCTTAATTTTGATGCATATTTACTTCATAACGACCAATATTTCCTTCGTTTCGATGCATATTTACTTCATTTTGATGCATTTACCTCATTATAATCAATATTTCCTTCGTTTCGATGCATATTTCTTTTGTTTTGATGCACATTTACTTCATTTTGATGCTCATTTTCTTTTTTCGATGCATATTTACTTTATTTTGATTCAAATTTTGATGCATTTTTCTTTCGTTTCAATTGATTTTTACTTCATTTTGATGCATATTTCCTTCATTTTGATTCAGCTTTACTTCATTACGTTCAACATTTCCTTTGTTTTGATGCATATTTTCTTCATTTTGATGCATATTTACTTCATTACGATCAATATTTTCTTCATTTCGATGTATATTTACTTCATTTTGATGCATATTTACTTCATTACGATCAAGATTTCCTTCGTTTTGATGCTTATTTACATCATTTTGATGCATATTTACCTCATTAAGATATATATTTCCTTCGTTTCGAAGCATTTTTCTTTCATTTCGATATATATTTACTTCATTTAGATGCATATTTACTTCATTGCGATCAACATTTCCTTCGTTTCGATGCATATTTACTTCATTTTGTTGCATAATTACTTCATTCAGATCAACATTTTCATCTTTTCGATACATATTTACTTTATTTTGATGCATATTTACTTCACTATGATCAACATTTCCTTTGTTTCGTTGTATGTTTCCTTCATTCTGATGCATATTTACTTCATTACGATCAATATTTCCTTCGATTCGATGCATATATCCATCATTTCGATGCATATTTCCTTCGTTTCGATGTATATAATTACTTCATTTTGATGCATATTTACTTAATTTCGATGCATATTTTCTTCATTTTGATGCATATTTACTTCATTACGATAAACATTTCCTTCATTTCGATGTATATTTACTTCATTTTGATGAATATTTACCTCATTATGATCAACATTTCCTTCGTTTCGATGCATATTTCTTTCGTTTTGATGCACATTTACTTCATTTTGATGCTCATTTTCTCGTTTCGATGCATATTTACTTCATTTTGATTCAAATTTTGAAGCATATTTACTTTGTTTCGATGAATATTTTCTTCGTTTCGATTGATATTTACTTCATTTTGATGCATATTTACTAAATTACGATCAATATTTTCTTTGTTTCGATGCATTTTTACTTTATTTTGATGGATATTTACTTCATTACGATCAACATTTCCCTTGTTTCGATGTATATTTACTTCATTATGAAGCATTTACCTCATTATGATTAACATTTCCTTCGTTTCGATGCATATTTCTATTGTTTTGATTCATAATTTTCTTTGTTTCGATGCATATTTACTTTATTTTGATGGATATTTACTTCATTACGATCAACATTTCATTCATTTTGATGCATATTTACTTAATTTCGATGCATATTTCCTTAATTTTGATGCATATTTACTTCATAACGACCAATATTTCCTTCGTTTCTATGCATATTTACTTCATTTTGATGCATTTACCTCATTATAATCAACATTTCCTTAGTTTCGATGCATATTTCTTTTGTTTTGATGCACATTTACTTCTTTTTTATGCTCATTTTCTTGTTTCGATGCATATTTACTTTATTTTGATTCAAATTTTGATGCATTTTTCTTTCGTTTCAATTGATATCTACTTCATTTTGATGCATATTTCCTTCATTTTGATGTAGATTTACTTCATTACGCTCAACATTTTTTTTTTATGCATATTTTCTTCTTTATGATCAGTATTTTCTTCATTTCGATGTATATTTACTTCATTTTGATTCATATTTACTTCATTATGATCAACATTTCCTTCGTTTTGATGCTTATTTACATCATTTTAATGCATATTTACCTCATTAAGATCTACATTTCCTTCGTTTTTTCGAAGCATATTTCTTTCATTTCGATAAATATTTACTTCATTTAGATGCATATTTACTTCATTGCGATCAACATTTCCTTCGTTTTGATGCATATTTACTTCATTTTATTGCATAATTACTTCTTTTAGATCAACATTTTCATCGTTTGGATACATATTTACTTTATTTTGATGCATATTTTCTTCACTACGATAAACATTTCCTTTGTTTCATTGTATGTTTCCATCATTCTGATGCATATTAACTTCATTACGATCAACATTTCTTTCGATTCGATGCATATATCCATCATTTCGATGCATATTTCCTTCGTTTCGATGTATATAATTACTTCATTTTGATGCATATTTACTTAATTTCGATGCATATTTCCTTCATTTTGATGCATATTTACTTCATTACGATAAACATTTTCTTCGTTTCGATGCATATTTACTTCATTTTGATGCATATTTACCTCATTATGATCAACATTTCCTTCGTTTCGATGCATATTTCTTTCGTTTTGATGCACATTTACTTCATTTTCATGCTCATTTTCTCGTTTCGATGGATATTTACTTCATTTTGAATCAAATTTTGATGCATATTTAGTTCGTTTAGATGCATATTTTCTTTGTTTCGATAGATATTTACTTCATTTTGATGCATATTTACTAAATTACGATCAATATTCTCTTCGTTTCGAATATGATGCATTTACCTCATTATGATCAACATTTCCTTCGTTTCGATGCGTATTTCTTTTGTTTTGATTCATATTTTTCTTCGTTTCGATGCATATTTCCTTCATTTTGATGGATATTTACTTCATTACAATCAACATTTCCTTCGTTTTGATGCATATTTACTTCATTTCGATGCATATTTCCTTAATTTTGATGCATATTTACTTCATAACGACCAATATTTCCTTCATTTCGATGCATATTTACTTCATTTTGATGCATTTACCTCATTATAATCAACATTTCCTTCGTTTCGATGCATATTTCTTTTGTTTTGATGCACATTTACTTCATTTTGATGCTCATTTTCTTGTGTTCGATGCATATTTACTTCATTTTGATTCAAATTTTGATGCATTTTTCTTTCGTTTCAGTTGATATTTACTTCATTTTGATGCATATTTCCTTCATTTTGATGCAGATTTACTCATTGCGTTCAACATTTCCTTTGTTTTGATGCATATTTTCTTTATTTTGATGCATATTTACTTCATTACGATCAATATTTTCTTCATTTCGATGTATATTTACTTCATTTTGATGCATATTTACTTCATTACGATCAACATTTCCTTCGTTTTGATGCTTATTTACATCATTTTGATGCATATTTACCTCATTAAGATCTACATTTCCTACGTTTCGAACCATATTTCTTTCATTTCGATAAATATTTACTTCATTTAGATGCATATTTACTTCATTGCGATCAACATTTCCTTCGTTTCGATGCATATTTACTTCATTTTGTTGCATAATCACTTCATTCAGATCAACATTTTCATCTTTTCGATACATATTTACTTTATTTTGATGCATATTTACTTCACTATGATCAACATTTTTTGTTTTGTTGTATGTTTCCTTCATTCTGATGCATATTTAATTCATTATGATCAACATTTCCTTCGATTAGATGCATATATCCATCATTTCGATGCATATTTCCTTCGTTTCGATGTATATAATTACTTCATTTTGATGCATGTTTACTTAATTTCGATGCATATTTTCTTCATTTTGATGCATATTTACTTCATTACGATAAATATTTCCATCATTTCGAAGTATATTTACTTCATTTTGATGAATATTTACCTCATTATGATCAACATTTCCTTCGTTTCGATGCATATTTCTTTCGTTTTGATGCACATTTACTTCATTTTTATGCTCATTTTCTCGTTTCGATGGATATTTACTTCATTTTGATTCAAATTTTGATGCATATTTACTTCGTTTCGATGCATATTTTCTTCGTTTCGATTGATATTTACTTCATTTTGATGCATATTTACTAAATTACGATCAATATTTTCTTCGTTTCGATGCATTTTTACTTTATTTTGACGGATATTTACATCATTACGATCAACATTTCCCTTGTTTCGGTGTATATTTACTTCATTATGATGCATTTACCTCATTATGATAAACATTTACTTCGTTTCGATGCGTATTTCTTTTGTTTTGATTCATATTTTTCTTCGTTTCGATGCATATTTCCTTCATTTTGATGGATATTTACTTCATTACGATCAACATTTCCTTCGTTTTGATGCATATTTACTTCATTTCGATGTATATTTCCTTAATTTTGATGCATTTTTACTTCATAACGACCAATATTTCTTTCGTTTCGATGCATATTTACTTCATTTTGATGAATTTACCTCATTATAATCAACATTTCCTTCGTTTTGATGCATATTTCTTTTGTTTTGATGCACATTTACTTCTTTTTTATGCTCATTTTCTTGTTTCGATGCATATTTACTTTATTTTGATTCAAATTTTGATGCATTTTTCTTTCGTTTCAATTGATATTTACTTCATTTTGATGCATATTTCCTTTATTTTGATGCAAATTTACTTCATTACGTTCAACATTTCCTTTGTTTTGATGCATATTTTCTTCATTTTGATGCATATTTACTTCTTTACGATCAATATTTTCTTCATTTCGATGTATATTTACTTCATTTTGATGCATATTTACTTCATTACGATTAACATTTCCTTCGTTTTGATGCTTATTTACATCATTTCAATGCATATTTACCTCATTAAGATCTACATTTCCTTCGTTTCGAAGCATATTTCTTTCATTTTGAAAAATATTTACTTCATTTAGATGCATATTTAATTCATTGCGATCAACATTTCCTTCGTTTCAATGCATATTTACTTCATTTTGTTGCATAGTTACTTCTTTCAGATTAACATTTTCATCGTTTCGATACATATTTACTTTATTTTGATGCATATTTACTTCACTACGATCAACAGTTCCTTTGTTTCGTTGTATGTTTCCTTCATTCTGATTCATATTTACTTCATTACGATCAACATTTACTTCGATTCGATGCATATATCCATCATTTCGATGCATATTTCCTTCGTTTCGATGTATATAATTACTTCATTTTGATGCATATTTACTTAATTTCGATGAATATTTCCTTCATTTTGATGCATATTTACTTCATTACGATAAATATTTCCTTCGTTTCGATGCATATTTACTTCATTTTGATAGATATTTACCTCATTATGATCAACATTTCTTTCGTTTCGAAGCATATTTCTTTTATTTTGATGCACATTCACTTCATTTTGATGCTCATTTTCTCGTTTCGATGCATATTTACTTCATTTTGATTCAAATTTTGCTGCATATTTACTTCGTTTCGATGCATATTTTCTTCGTTTCGATTGATATTTACTTCATTTTTATGCATATTTACTAAATTACGATCAATATTTTCTTCATTTCGATGCATTTTTACTTTATTTTGATGGATATTTACTTTATTTCGATCAACATTTCCCTCTTTTTAATGCATATTTACTTCATTTCGATGCATATTTCCTTAATTTTGATGTATATTTACTTCATAACGACCAATATTTCATTCGTTCCGATGCATATTTACTTTATTTTGATGCATTTACCTCATTATAATCAACATTTCCTTCGTTTCGATGCATATTTCTTTTGTTTTGATGCACATTTACTTCTTTTTTATGCTCATTTTCTTGTTTCGATGCATATTTACTTTATTTTGATTCAAATTTTGATGCATTTTTCTTTCGTTTCAATTGATATTTACTTCATTTTGATGCATATTTCCTTCATTTTGATGCAGATTTACTTCATTACGTTCAACATTTCCTTTGTTTTGATGCATATTTTCTTCAATTTGATGCATATTGACTTCTTTACGATCAATATTTTCTTCATTTCGATGTATATTTACTTCATTTTGATGCATATTTACTTCATTATGATTAACATTTCCTTCGTTTTGATGCTTATTTACATCATTTCAATGCATATTTACCTCATTTAGATCTACATTTCCTTCGTTTCGAAGCATATTTCTTTCATTTTGAAAAATATTTACTTCATTTAGATGCATATTTAATTCATTGCGATCAACATTTCTTTCGTTTTAATGCATATTTACTTCATTTTGTTGCATAGTTACTTCTTTCAGATCAACATTCTCATCGTTTCGATACATATTTACTTTATTTTGATGCATATTTACTTCACTACGATCAACAGTTCCTTTGTTTCGTTGTATGTTTCCTTCATTCTGATTCATATTTACTTCATTACGATCAACATTTCCTTCGATTCTATGCATATATCCATCATTTCGATGCATATTTCCTTCATTTCGATGTATATAATTACTTCATTTTGATGCATATTTACTTAATTTCGATGCATATTTCCTTCATTTTGATGCATATTTACTTCACTACGATAAACATTTCCTTCGTTTCGATGCATATTTATTTCATTTTGATGCATATTTACCTCATTATGATCAACATTTCCTTCGTTTTGATGCATATTTCTTTCGTTTTGATGCACATTTACTTTATTTTGATGCTCATTTTCTCGTTTCGATGAATATTTACTTAATTTTGATTCAAATTTTGATGCATATTTACTTCGTTTCGATGCATATTTTCTTCGTTTCAATTGATATTTACTTCATTTTGATGCATATTTACTAAATTACGATCAATATTTTCTTCGTTTCGATGCATTTTTACTTTATTTTGATGGATATTTACTTCATTAAGATCAACATTTCCCTTGTTTCGATGTATATTTACTTCATTATGATGCATTTACCTCATTATGATCAACATTTCCTTCGTTTCGATGCATATTTCTTTTATTTTGATTCATAATTTTCTTTGTTTCGATGCATATTTACTTTATTTTGATGGATATTTACTTCATTACGATCAACATTTCCTTCATTTTGATGCATATTTACTTCATTTCGATGCATATTTCCTTAATTTTGATGCATATTTACTTCATAACGACCAATATTTCCTTCGTTTCGATGCATATTTACTTCATTTTGATGCATTTACCTCCTTATAATCAATATTTTCTCGTTTCGATGCATATTTCTTTTGTTTTGATGCACATGTACTTCATTTTGATGCTCATTTTCTTTTTTCGATGCATATTTACTTTATTTTGATTCAAATTTTGATGCATTTTTCTTTCGTTTCAATTGATATTTACTTCATTTTGATGCATATTTCCTTCATTTTGATTCAGATCTACTTCATTACGTTCAACAATTCCTTTGTTTTGATGCATATTTTCTTCATTTTGATGCATATTTACTTCATTATGATCAATATTTTCTTCATTTCGATGTATATTTACTTCATTTTGATGCATATTTACTTCATTACGATCAACATTTCCTTCGTTTTGATGCTTATTTACTTCATTTTGATGCATATTTACCTCATTAAGATCTATATTTCCTTCGTTTCGAAGCATATTTCTTACATTTCGATAAATATTTACTTCATTTAGATGCATATTTACTTCATTGCGATCAACATTTCCTTCGTTTCGATGCATATTTACTTCATTTTGTTGCATAATTACTTCATTCAGATCAACATTTTCATCTTTTCGATACATATTTAATTTATTTTGATGCATATTTACTTCACTATGATCAATATTTCCTTTGTTTCGTTGTATGTTTCCTTCATTCTGATGCATATTTACTTCATTACGATCAATATTTCCTTCGATTCGATGCATATATCCATCATTTCGATGCATATTTCCTTCGTTTCGATGTATATAATTACTTCATTTTGATGCATATTTACTTAATTTTGATGCATATTTTCTTCATTTTGATGCATATTTACTTCATTACGATAAACATTTCCTTCATTTTGATGTATATTTACTTCATTTTGATGAATATTTCCTCATTATGATCAACATTTCCTTCGTTTCGATGCATATTTCTTTCGTTTTGATGCACATTTACTTCATTTTGATGCTCATTTTCTCGTTTCGATGCATATTTACTTCATTTTGATTCAAATTTTGATGCATATTTACTTCGTTTCGATGCATATTTTCTTCGTTTCGATTGATATTTACTTCATATTGATGCATATTTACTAAATTACGATCAATATTTTCTTCGTTTTGATACATTTTTACTTTATTTTGATGGATATTTACATCATTACGATCAACATTTCCCTTGTTTCGGTGTATATTTACGTCATTATGATGCATTTTCCTCATTATGATCAACATTTCCTTCGTTTCGATGCGTATTTCTTTTATTTTGATTCATATTTTTCTTCGTTTCGATGCATATTTCCTTCATTTTGATGGATATTTACTTCATTACGATCAACATTTCCTTCGTTTTGATGCATATTTACTTCATTTCGATGTATATTTCCTTAATTTTGATGCATTTTTACTTCATAACGACCAATATTTCTTTCGTTTCGATGCATATTTACTTCATTTTGATGAATTTACCTCATTATAATCAACATTTCCTTCGTTTCGATGCATATTTCTTTTGTTTTGATGCACATTTACTTCTTTTTTATGCTCATTTTCATGTTTCGATGCATATTTACTTTATTTTGATTCAAATTTTGATGCATTTTTCTTTCGTTTCAATTGATATTTACTTCATTTTGATGCATATTTCCTTCATTTTGATGCAGATTTACTTCATTAAGTTCAACATTTCCTTCGCTTTGATGCATATTTTCTTCATTTTGATGCATATTTACTTCTTTACGATCAATATTATCTTCATTTCGATGTATATTTACTTCATTTTGATGCATATCTTCATTACGATTAACATTTCCTTCGTTTTGATGCTTATTTACATCATTTCAATGCATATTTACCTCATTAAGATCTAAATTTTCTTCGTTTCGAAGCATATTTCTTTCATTTCGATAAATATTTACTTCATTTAGATGCATATTTACTTCATTGCGATCAACATTTCCTTCGTTTCGATGCATATTTACTGCATTTTGTTGCATAATTACTTCTTCCAGATCAGCATTTTCATCGACGAAGAGCAAGGGACCGACTTCAGATTCCGGAGACAGTTAATCACTTCCTTGTGAGTTGATAATTCGGGAACGCCTTCTCTTGTGGGAATTGTAGACCCTCGATAAATGTGCATTTATTTTAGTTTTAGTTAATTGATAAGAAAATTATTTAGTATTGTGTTATGTGGTAAAGAGCCTGATTGGCTCGATTGCTCTGGTTAGAGTCCTGTTAGCCATTTTATGAGTATTATTGATTTTAACTTATGTTGAAGAGTCTTGCCAGCTCGATATCTGACAGCATTTATTGTGAATTATTTGAGAATTGATTCTGGTTATTCTTGTGTGCCAATTAAGACCTAACTTGAGTCGTTATTCATCTTATGATGCACATGCATATGTATGCCTGGTACCAAGGATAAGTAACCCGAATTGGTCACGGTTCGGGTGAGTTGGAGCGACATTGATTAAGTACCCCGAATTGTCGCAGTTCGGGTGAGTTAGAGTGACAACCAAGTTGCCCGTTGCTTGGCAAACCCGGGTGAGTTAGATCTAACGGAGCACCTGTCCATTTGCCAAATACTGATACACTGGAGGGTGATCGTTAGATGGATCAGTCTATTATAGTCTCAGCCAACGTCACCGGTGTGGGACATGCATGTCATATATGTTTATATGTTTGATCATTTCAAGTATTCACGTCGATATTGAATTGTGAACTTTAGCACTTGGCGTGTTGAGAAAGAATATTAATGTGCATTTTATCTAGAGTAATGGTGACGGGCTTGGACTGTCTCTCGACGGAGAGCTCAGTTCGAGGATGATATTGACTACCCACGCGTCTTTTATGTGATAACATGTTTTTGAACTAATTGTGTTCTTCGTAAATGTGCACTAAGGTTTTTATTTTCATTAATATGTACACTGAGTGAGAAATAGTTATTGTGGAACGAAATATTGGATTTTATGTTATGAACCACGAGTTGGAATACATGCTTCGTATAAGGGTCGGGGTGACCGGCTTATCACCTCACTGAGCAGTGGTTTTGCTCACCCCCATCATTCTTTCCTTTTCAGGCTGTTGATATCATTTTGGTTGGAGGTTTTCCTATCGTTTGCTCGTCATCCAAACCGTGTTTTGGGTACTTTCTCTTTTATGTAAATTGACGGATTCATTGGCGAGATTGTATAGTTTATATTTGGTGACCCCCTTGATGTTCTTTTTGTACCTTCGCGATGTTATATCGTTCATGTATATTTTCTTTAAACCAAGTTACACCGTTGTATTTTGTACCTTTGTAAATCCTTGTTGATACTTTTTGAGATGATGTCCTCGGGTTGTATCCGTTGTTATCAGTTGTTCAGTTCTACAGGTACTTGATAGCAAGCCTTACGTTTTCTATAAACTTTGTGGAGTGGAGTGCACCCATTCTGCGAATTTATGGTTAACGTGGCGGTTGTCGCGTTCTGTCTGGGGTCGGGTCGTGACATAATATTTATCAAAATGAAAGAAATATCCTTCGAAACGAAGGAAATATAGATCTTAATGAGGTAAATATGCATCAAAATGATGTAAATAAGCATCAAAACGAAGGAAATGTTGATCGTAATGAAGTAAATATGCATCAAAATGAAGTAAATATACATCGAAACGAAGAAAATATGCATCAAAACGAAGGAAATGTTGAACTTAATGGAGTAAATCTGCATCAAAATGAAGGAAATATGCATCAAAATAAAGTAAATATCAATTGAAACGAAAGAAAAATGCATCAAAATTTGAATCAAAATGAAGTAAATATGCAACAAAACAAGAAAATGAGCATCAAAATGAAGTAAATGTGCATCAAAACAAAAAAATATGCATCAAAACGAAGGAAATGTTGATCGTAATGAAGTAAATATGCATCAAAATGAATTAAATATTCATTGACACGAAAAAAATATGCATCGAAACGAAGGAAATGTAGATCTTAATGATGTAAATATGCGTCAAAATGATGTAAATAAGCATCAAAACGAAGGAAATATTAATCTTAATGAAGTAAATAAGCTTCAAAATGAAGTAAATATGCATCGAAATGAAGAAAATATTGATCGTAATGAAGTAAATATGCATCAAAATGAAGAAAATATGCATTAAAACAAAGGAAATGTTGAATGTAGTGAAATAAATCTGCTTCAAAATGAAGGAAATATGCTTCAAAATGAAGTAAATATCAATTGAAACGAAAGAAAAATACATCAAAATTTGAATTAAAATGAAGTAAATATGCATCGAAACAAGAAAATGAGCATCAAAATGAAGTAAATGTGCATCAAAACAAAAGAAATATGCATCGAAACGAGGAAAATATTGATTATAATGAGGTAAATGCATCAAAATGAAGTAAATATGCATCGAAACGAAGGAAATATTGGTCGTTATGAAGTAAATATGCATCAAAATTAAGGAAATATGAATCGTAATGAAGTAAATATGCATCAAAATGAAGGAAATGTTGATCGTAATGAAGTAAATATCCATCAAAATAAAGTAAATATGCATCGAAACGAAGGAAAATATGCATCAAAACTGAAGTAAATATGAATCGAAACGAAGGAAATGTTGATCGTAATGATGAAATATGCATCAAAATGAAGTAAATATGCATCGAAACGAAGGAAATGTTGATCGTAATGAAGTAAATATGCATCAAAATAAAGTAAATATTCATTGAAACGAAAGAAATATGCATCGAAACGAATGAAATGTAGATCTTAATGAGGTAAATATGCATCAAAATGATGTAACTAAGCATCAAAACAAAGGAAATGTTGATCGTAATGAAGTAAATATGCTTCAAAATGAAGTAAATATACATCAAAATGAAGAAAATATTAATCGTAATGAAGTGAATATGCATCAAAATGAAGAAAATATGCGTCAAAACAAAGGAAATGTTGAATGTAGTGAAGTAAATCTGTATCAAAATGAAGGAAATATGCATCAAAATGAAGTAAATATCAATTGAAACGAATGAAAAATACATCAAAATTTGAATTAAAATGAAGTAAATATGCATCGAAACAAGAAAATGAGCATTAAAATGAAGTAAATGTGCATCAAAACAAAATAAATATGCATCGAAACGAAGGAAATGTTGATTATAATGAGGTAAATGCATCAAAATGAAGTAAATATGTATCGAAACGAATGAAATATAGGTCGTTATGAAGTAAATATGCATCAAAATTAAGGAAATATTCATCGAAATGAAGTAAATATGCATCAAAATGAAGGAAATGTTGATCATAATGGAGTAAATATCCATCAAAATAAAGTAAATATGCATCGAAACGAAGGAAAATATGCATCAAAATAAAGAAATATGCATCGAAACTAAGGAAATATTGATCGTAATGAGGTAAATGCATCATAATGAAGTAAATATACATCAAAATAAAGGTAATGTTGATCGTAATGAAGTAAATATCCATCAAAATAAAGTAAATATACATCGAAACCAAGAAAATGTTGATCATAATTTGGTAAATATGCATAAAAATGAAGTAAATATCAATCGAAATGAAGGAAATATGCATCGAAACGAAGTAAATATGCATCAAAATTGAATCAAAATGAATTAAATATGCATCGAAACGAGAAAATGAGCATCAAAATGAAGTAAATGTGCATCAAAACGAAAGAAATTTGCATCGAAACAAAGGAAATATTGTTCATAATGAGGTAAACATGCATCAAAATGAAGTAAATATGCAATGAAACGAATGAAATGTTGATCGTAATGAAATAAATATGCATCAAAATATAGAAAATGAAGGAAATATGCATCGATATGATGTATATATGCATCGAATCGAATGAAATGTTGATCGTAATGAAGTAAATATGCATTAAAATGAAGCAAACATACATCGAAACAAAGGAAATGTTGATCGTAGTGAAGTAAATATGCATCAAAATTAAGTAAATATGTATCGAAACGATGAAAATGTTGATCTGAATGAAGTAATTATGCAACAAAATGAAGTAAATATGCATCGGAACGAAAGAAATGTTGATCGCAATGATGTAAATATGCATCAAAATGAAGTAAATATTTATATAAATGAAAGAAATATGCTTCAAAACGAAGGATATGTAGATCTTAATGAGGTAAATATACATCAAAATGATGTAAATAAGAATCAAAATGAAGGAAATGTAGATCATAATGAAGTAAATATACATCAAAATGAAGTAAATATACATCGAAAGGAAGGAAATATTGATCGTAATGAAGTAAATATGCATCAAAATGAAGAAAATATGCATCAAAACGAAGGAAATGTTGAACGTAATGGAGTAAATCTGCATCAAAATGAAGGAAATATGCATCAAAATAAGGTAAATATCAATTGAAACGAAAGAAAAATGCATCAAAATTTCAAACAAAATGAAGTAAATATGCATCGAAACAAGAAAATGAGCATCAAAATGAAGTAAATGTGCTTCAAAACAAAAAAATATGCATCGAAACGAATGAAATATTGATCGTAATGAGGTAAATATGCATAAAAATGAAGTAAATATGCATCGAGACGAAGGAAATGTTGATCGTAATGAAGTAAATATGCATCAAAATGAAGTAAATATACATCGAAATGAAGAAAATATTAATCGTAATGAAGTAAATATGCATCAAAATGAAGAAAATATGCATCAAAACAAAGGAAATGTTGAGCGTAATGAAGTAAATCTGCATCAAAATGAAGGAAATATACATCGAAATGAAGAAAATATGCATTGAATCGAAGGAAATGTTGATCGCAATGAAGTAAATATGCATCAAAATGATGGAAATATGCGTCAAAACTAAGTAAATATCAACCAAAATGAAGAAATTATGCATCAAAATTTGAATCAAAATGAGGTAAATATGCATCGAAACGAGAAAATGAGCACCAAAATGAAGTAAATGTTCATCAAAACAAATGAAATATGCATCGAAACGAAGGAAATATTGATCATAAATAGGTAAATGCATCATAAAGAAGTAAATATGCATCGAAACGAAGGAAATGTTGGTCGTAATAAAGTAAATATGCATCAAAATGAAAGAAATATGCATCGAAATGAAGTAAATATGCATCAAAACGAAAGAAATGTTGATCTTAATGAAGTAAATATCCATCAAAATAAAGTAAAAATGCATCGAAACGAAGAAAATGTTGATCGTAATTTAGTAAATATGCATCAAAATTAAGTAAATATCAATCGAAATGAAGGAAATATGCATCGAAACGAAGTAAATATGCATCAAAATTTGAATAAAAATGAAGTAAATATGCATCGAAACCAGAAAATGAGCTTCAAAATGAAGTAAATGTGCATCAAAACAAAAGAAATATGCATCGAAACCAAAGAAATATTGATCATAATAAGGTAAACATGCATCAAAATGAAGTAAATATGCATTGAAATGAATGAAATGTCGTAATGAGGTAAATATGTATTAAAATGAAGAAAATATGTATCGAAATGAAGTAAATATGCATCAAAATGAAGTAATTATATAAATCGAAACGAAGGAAATATGCATCGAAATGATGGATATATGCATCGAATTGAAGGAAATGTTAATCGTAATGGAGTAAATATGCATCAGAATGAATGAAACATACATCGAAACAAAGGAAATGTTGATCGTAGTGAAGTAAATATGCATCAAAATAAAGTAAATATGTATCGAAACGATGAAAATGTTGATCTGAATGAAGTAATTATGCAAAATATGAAGTAAATATGCATCAAAACGAAGGAAATGTTGATCGCAATGAAGTATATATCCATCAAAATGAAGTAAATTTTCATCGAAACGAAAGAAATATGCATCGAAAGGAAGGAAATGTAGATCTTAATGAGGTAAATATGCCTCAAAATGATGTAAATAAGCATCAAAACGAAGGAAATGTTGATCGTAATGAAGTAAATATGCATCAAAATGAAGTAAATATACATCGAAATGAAGAAAATATTGATCGTAATGAAGTAAAATATGCATCAAAATGAAGAAAATATGCATCAAAACAAAGGAAATGTTGAACGTAATGAAGTAAATCTGCATCAAAATGAAGGAAATATGCATCAAAATGAAGTAAATATCAATTGAAACGAAAGAAAAATGCATCAAAATTTGAATCAAAATGAAGTAAATATGCATCGAAACAAGAAAATGAGCATCAAAATGAAGTAAATGTGCATCAAAACAAAAGAAATATGCATCAAAACGAAGGAAATATTGATTATAATGAGGTAAATGCATCAAAATGAAGTAAATATGCATCGAAACGAAGGAAATGTTGATCGTAATGAAGTAAATATGCATCAAAATGAAGTAAATATACATCGAAATGAAGAAAATATTGATCGTAATGAAGTAAATATGCATCAAAATGAAGAAAATATGCATCAAAACAAAGGAAATGTTGAGCGTAATGAAGTAAATCTGCATCAAAATGAAGTAAATATGCATCAAAATTAAGGAAATATGCATCGAAATGAAGTAAATATGCATCAAAACGAAGGAAATGTTGATCGTAATGAAGTAAATATCCATCAAAATAAAGTAAATATGCATCGAAACGAAGAAAAATATGAATCAAAACAAAAGAAATATGCATCAAAATGAAGGAAATGCTTATCATAATGAGGTAAATGCATCATAATGAAGTAAATATAAATCGAAACAAAGGAAATGTTGATCGTAATGAAGTAAATATCCATCAAAATAAAGTAAAAATGCATCGAAACGTAGAAAATATTGATAGCAATTTAGTAAATATGCATCAAAATGAAGTAAATATCAATCGAAATGAAGAAAATATGCATCGAAACGAAGTAAATATGCATCAAAATTTGAATCAAAATAAAGTAAATATCCATCGAAACGAGAAAATGAGCATGAAAATGAAGTAAATGTGCATCAAAACGAAAGAAATATGCATCGAAACGAAGGAAATGTTGATCATAATGAGGTAAATATGCATCAAAATAAAGTAAATATGCATAGAAACGAAGGAAATGTTTATCGTAATGAAGTAAATATGCATCAAAATGAAGGAAATATTTATCAAAATGAAAGAAATATGCTTCGAAACGAAGGAAATGTAGATCTTAATGAGTTAAATATGCATCAAAATGAAGTAAATAAGCATCAAAACGAAGGAAATATTGATCGTAATGAAGTAATATGCATCAAAATGAAGTAAATATACATCGAAACGAAGAAAATATTGATCGTAATGAAGTAAATATGCATCAAAATGAAGAAAATATGCATCAAAACAAAGGAAATGTTGAACGTAATGAAGTAAATCTGCATCAAAATGAAGGAAATATGCATCAAAATGAAGTAAATATCAATTGAAACGAAAGAAAAATGCATCAAAATTTGAATCAAAATGAAGTAAATATGTATCGAAACAAGAAAATGAGCATCAAAATTAAGTAAATGTGCATCAAAATAAAAAAATATGCATCGAAACGAAGGAAATGTTGACCGTAATGAGGTAAATATGCATCAAAATAAAGTAAATATGCATCAAAATGAAGGAAATATTGATCGTAATGAAGTAAATATGCATCAAAATGAAGTAAATATACATCGAATTGAAGAAAATATTGATCGCACTGAAGTAAATATGCATCAAAATGAACAAAATATGCATCAAAACAAAGGAAATGTTGAACGTAATGAAGTAAATTTGCATCAAAATGAAGGAAATATACATCGAAATGAAGGAAATATGCATCGAATCGAAGTAAATGTTGATCGCAACGAAGTAAATATGCATTGAAATGATGGAAATATGCATCAAATCGAAGTGAATATCAACAAAAAGAAGAAATTATGCATTAAAATTTGAATCAAAATGAGGTAAATGTGCATCGAAACGAGAAAATGAGCATCAAAATGAGGTAAATGTCCATCAAAACAAAAGAAATATGCATCGAAATGAAGGAAATATTGATCATAATGAGGTAAATGCTTCATAATGAAGTAAATATCCATCGAAACGAAGGAAATGTTGGTCGTAATAAAGTAAATATGCATCAAAATGAAGGAAATATGCATCGAAATGAAGTAAATATGCATCAAAACGAAATAAATGTTGATCGTAATGAAGTAAATATCCATCAAAATAAATTAAATATGCATCGAAACGAAGAAAATGTTGATCGTAATTTAGTAAATATGCATCAAAATTAAGTAAATATCAATCGAAATGAAGGAAATATGCATCGAAACGAAGTAAATATGCATCAAAATTTGAATAAAAATGAAGTAAATATGCATTGAAACCAGAAAATGAGCATCAAAATGAAGTAAATGTGCATCAAAACAAAAGAAATATGCATCGAAACGAAAGAAATGTTGATCATAATTAGGTAAACATGCATCAAAATGAAGTAAATATGTATTGAAATTAATGAAATGTTGATCGTAATGAAGTAAATATGCATTAAAATGAACAAAATATGCATCGAAATGAAGTAAATATGCATCAAAATTAAGTAATTATATACATCGAAACGAATAAAATATGCATCGAATTGACGGATATATGCATCGAATCGAAGGAAATATTGATCGTAATGGAGTAAATATGCATCAGAATGAATGAAACATACATCGAAACAAAGGAAATGTTGATCGTAGTGACTTAAATATGCATCAAAATAAAGTAAATATGTATCGAAACGATGAAAATGTTGATCTGAATGAAGTAATTATGCAAAATATGAAGTATATATATATCGAAATGAAGGAAATGTTGATCGCAATGAAGTATATATGCATCAAAATGAAGTAAATTATCATCGAAACGAAAGAAATATGCATCGAAACGAAGGAAATGTAGATCTTAATGAGGTAAATATGCATCAAAATGATGTAAATAAGCATCAAAACAAAGGAAATGTTGATCGTAACGAAGTAAATATGCATCAAAATGAAGTAAATATACATCGAAATGAAGAAAATATTGATCGTAATGAAGTAAATATGCATCAAAATGAAGAAAATATGCATCAAAACAAAGGAAATGTTGAACTTAATGAAGTAAATCTGCATCAAAATGAAGGAAATATGCATCAAAATGAAGTAAATATCAATTGAAACGAAAGAAAAATACATCAAAATTTGAATCAAAATGAAGTAAATATGCATCGAAACAAGAAAATGTGCATCAAAATGAAGTAAATGTGCATGAAAACAAAAGAAATATACATCGAAACGAAGGAAATGATGATTATAATGAGGTTAATACATCAAAATGAAGTGAATATGCATCGAAACGAAGGAAATATTGGTCGTTATGAAGTAAATATGCATCAAAATGAAGGAAATATGCATCGAATTGAAGTAAATATGCATCAAAACGAAGGAAATATTGATCGTAATGAAGTAAATATCCATCAAAATAAAGTAAATATGCATCGAAACAAAGAAAAATATAAATCAAAACAAAAGAAATATGCATCGAAACAAAGGAAATATTGATCATAATGAGGTAAATGCATCATAATGAAGTAAAAATACATCGAAACAAAGGAAATGTTGATCGTAATGAAGTAAATATCCATCAAAATAAAGTTAAATTGCATAGAAACGAAGAAAATATTGATCGTAATTTAGTAAATATGCATCAAAATGAAGTTAATATCAATCAAAACGAAGAAAATATGCATCGAAACGAAGTAAATATGCATAAAATTTTGATTTAAAATGAAGTAAATATGCATCGAAATGAGAAAATGAGCATCAAAATGAAGTAAATGTGCATCAAAACGAAAGAAATATGCATCGAAACGAAGGAAATGTTGATCATAATGAGGTAGACATGCATCAAAATGAAGTAAATATGCATCGAAACGAAGGAAATGTTTATCGTAATGAAGTAAATATGCATCAAAAAGAAGGAAATATGCATCGAAATTAAGTAAATATGCATCAAAATGAAGTAGTTATATACATCGAAATGAAGGAAATATGTATCGAAATGATGGATATATGCATCGAATCGAAGGAAATGTTGATCGTAATGATGTAAATATGCATCAGAATGAAGGAAACATACAACGAAACAAAGGAAATGTTGATCATAGTGAAGTAAATATGCATCAAAATAAAGTAAATATGTATCGAAACGATGAAAATGTTGATCTGAATGAAGTAATTATGCAACAAAATGAAGT
Organism: Pogostemon cablin; assembly: GCA_023678885.1. Classification (NCBI taxonomy): domain Eukaryota; kingdom Viridiplantae; phylum Streptophyta; class Magnoliopsida; order Lamiales; family Lamiaceae; genus Pogostemon; species Pogostemon cablin. The sequence goes on from JAHCLQ010000875.1 coordinate 68,507, forward strand.
AAATATGCATCGAAACGAAGTAAATATTTATCGAAATGAAATAAAATGCTTCAAAACGAAGGAAATGTAGATCTTAATGAGGTAAATATGCATCAAAATGATGTAAATAACATCAAAACGAAGGAAATATTGATCGTAATGAAGTAAATATACATCAAAATGAATTAAATATGTATCGAAACGAAGGAAATATTGATCGTAATGAAGTAAATATGCATCAAAATAAAGAAAATATACATTAAAACGAAGGAAATGTTGAACGTAATGGAGTAAATCTGCATCAAAATGAAGGAAATATACATCAAAATAAAGTAAATATCAATTGAAACGAAAGAAAAATGCATCAAAATTTGAATCAAAACGAAGTAAATATGCATCGAAACAAGAAAATGAGCATCAAAATGAAGTAAATGAGCATCAAAACAAAAGAAATATGCTTCAAAATGAAGGAAATATTGATCGTAATGAAGTAAATATGCATCAAAATGAAGTAAACATACATCGAAATAAAGAAAATGTTGATCGTAATGAAGTAAATGTGCATCAAAACGAAAAAATATGCATCGAAACGAAAAAAATGTTGATCATAATGAGGTAAACATGCATCAAAATGAAGTGAATGTGCATTGAAACGAAGGAAATGTTTATCGTAATGAAGTAAATATGCTTTAAAATGAAGAAAATATGCATCGAAATGAAGTAATTATATACATCGAAATGAAGAAATTATGCATCAAAATGATGGATATATGCATCGAATCGAAGGAAATGTTGATCGTAATGGAGTAAATATGCATCAGAATGAATGAAACATACATCGAAACAAATGAAATGTTGATCGTAGTGAAGTAAATATGCATCAAAATAATGTAAATATGTATTGAAACGATGAAAATTTTGATCTGAATGAAGTAATTATGAAAAATATGAAGTAAATATGCATCGAAACGAAGGAAATGTTGATCACAATAAAGTATATATGCATCAAAATGAAGTAAATTTTCATCGAAACGAAAAAAATATGCATCGAAACGAAGGAAATGAAAATCTTAATGAGGTAAATATGCATCAAAATGATGTAAATAAGCATCAAAACGAAAAAATGTTGATCGTAATGAAGAAAATATGCATCAAAATGAAGTAAATATACATCGAAATGAAGAAAATATTGATCGTAATGAAGTAAATATGCATCAAAATGAAGAAAATATGCATCAAAACAAAGGAAATGTTGAACGTAATGAAGTAAAACTTCATCAAAATGAAGGAAATATGCATCGAAATGAAGTAAATATCAATTGAAACGAAAAAAAATGCATCAAAATTTGAATTAAAATGAAGTAAATATGCATCGAAACAAGAAAATGAGCATCAAAATGAAGTAAATGTGCATCAAAACAAAAGAAATATGCATCGAAATGAAGGAAATGTTGATTATAATGATGAAAATGCATCAAAATGAACTAAATGTGCGTCGAAACGAAGGAAATATTGGTCGTTACGAAGTAAATATGCATCAAAATTAAGGAAATATGCATCAAAATGAAGTAAATATTTATCGAAATGAAAGAAATATGCTTCAAAACGAAGGAAATGTAGATCTTAATGAGGTAAATATGCATCAAAATGATGTAAATAAGCATCAAAACGAAAGAAATATTGATCGTAATGAAGTAAATATGCATCTAAATGAAGTAAATATACATCGAAACGAAGGAAATATTGATCGTAATGAAGTAAATATGCATAAAAATGAAGAAAATATGCATCAAAACGAAGGAAATATTGAACGTAAAGGAGTAAATCTGCATCAAATGAAGGAAATATGCATCAAAATAAGGTAAATATCAATTGAAACGAAAGAAAAATGCATCAAAATTTGAATCAAAATGAAGTAAATATGCAAAGAAACAAGAAATTGAGCATCAAAATGAAGTAAATGTGCATCAAAACAAAAAAAAATATGCATCAAAACGAGGGAAATGTTGATCGTAATGAGGTAAATATGCATCAAAATGAAGTAAATATGCATCGAAACGAAGGAAATGTTGATCATAATGAAGTAAATATGCATCAAAATGAAGTAAATATACATCGAAATGAAGAAAATATTGACCGTAATGAAGTAAATATGCATCAAAATGAAGAAAATATGCATCAACACAAAGTAAATGTTGAACGTAATGAAGTAAATCTGCATCAAAATGAAGGAAATATGCATCAAAATGAAGTAAATATATATTGAAACGAAAGAAAAATGCATCAAAATTTGAATCAAAATGAAGTAAATATGCATCGAAACAAGAAAATGAGCATCAAAATGAAGTAAATGTGCATCAAAACAAAAGAAATATGCATCGAAACGAAGGAAATGTTGATTATAATGAGGTAAATGCATCAAAATGAAGTAAATATGCATCGAAACGAAGGAAATATTGGTCGTTATGAAGTAATATGCATCAAAATTAAGGAAATATGCATCGAAATGAAGTAAATATGCATCAAAACGAAAGAAATTTTGATCATAATGAAGTAAATATCCATCAAAATAAAGTAAATATGCATCGAAACGAAGAAAAATATGAATCAAAACAAAAGAAATATGCATCGAAACGAAGGAAATGTTGATCATAATGAGGTAAATGCATCATAATGAAGTAAATATACATCGAAACAAAGGAAATGTTGATCGTAATGAAGTAAATATCCATCAAAATAAAGTAAAAATGCATCGAAACGAAGAAAATATTGATAGTAATTTAGTAAATATGCATCAAAATGAAGTAAATATGCATTAAAATTTGAATCAATATGAAGTAAATATCCATCGAAACGAGAAAATGAGCATGAAAATGAAGTAAATGTGCATCAAAACGAAAGAAATATGCATCGAAACGAAGGAAATGTTGATCATAATGAGGTAGACATGCATCAAAATGAAGTAAATATGCATCGAAACGAAGGAAATGTTTATCGTAATGAAGTAAATATGCATCAAAATGAAGGAAATATGCATCGAAATTAAGTAAATATGCATCAAAATGAAGTAGTTATATACATCGAAATGAAGGAAATGTGTATCGAAATGATGGATATATGCATCGAATCGAAGGAAATGTTGATCGTAATGATGTAAATATGCATCAGAATGAAGGAAACATACAACGAAACAAAGGAAATGTTGATCATAGTGAAGTAAATATGCATCAAAATAAAGTAAATAAGTATCGAAACGATGAAAATGTTGATCTGAATGAAGTAATTATGCAACAAAATGAAGTAAATATGCATCGAAACGAAGTAAATATTTATCGAAATGAAATAAAATGCTTCAAAACGAAGGAAATGTAGATCTTAATGAGGTAAATATGCATCAAAATGATGTAAATAAGCATCAAAACGAAGGAAATATTGATCGTAATGAAGTAAATATACATCAAAATGAATTAAATATGTATCGAAACGAAGGAAATATTGATCGTAATGAAGTAATTATGCATCAAAATAAAGAAAATATACATTAAAACGAAGGAAATGTTGAACGTAATGGAATAAATCTGCATCAAAATGAAGGAAATATACATCAAAATAAAGTAAATATCAATTGAAACAAAAGAAAAATGCATCAAAATTTGAATCAAAACAAAGGTAATATGCATCGAAACAAGAAAATGAGCATCAAAATGAAGTAAATGAGCATCAAAACAAAAGAAATATGCTTCAAAATGAAGGAAATGTTGATCGTAATGAAGTAAATATGCATCAAAATGAAGTAAACATACATCGAAATAAAGAAAATGTTGATCGTAATGAAGTAAATGTGCATCAAAACGAAAAAATATGCATCGAAACGAAAAAAATGTTGATCATAATGAGGTAAACATGCATCAAAATGAAGTGAATGTGCATTGAAACGAAGGAAATGTTGATCGTAATGAAGTAAATATGCTTTAAAATGAAGAAAATATGCATCGAAATGAAGTAATTATATACATCGAAATGAAGAAATTATGCATCAAAATGATGGATATATGCATCGAATCGAAGGAAATGTTGATCGTAATGGAGTAAATATGCATCAGAATGAATGAAACATACATCGAAACAAATGAAATGTTGATCGTAGTGAAGTAAATATGCATCAAAATAATGTAAATATGTATTGAAACGATGAAAATGTTGATCTGAATCAAGTAATTATGAAAAATATGAAGTAAATATGCATCGAAACGAAGGAAATGTTGATCACAATAAAGTATATATGCATCAAAATGAAGTAAATTTTTATCGAAACGAAAAAAATATGCATCGAAACGAAGGAAATGAAAATCTTAATGAGGTAAATATGCATCAAAATGATGTAAATAAGCATCAAAACGAAAAAATGTTGATCGTAATGAAGAAAATATGCATCAAAATGAAGTAAATATACATCGAAATGAAGAAAATATTGATCGTAATGAAGTAAATATGCATCAAAATGAAGAAAATATGCATCAAAACAAAGGAAATGTTGAACGTAATGAAGTAAAACTTCATCAAAATGAAGGAAATATGCATCGAAATGAAGTAAATATCAATTGAAACGAAAAAAAATGCATCAAAATTTGAATTAAAATGAAGTAAATATGCATCGAAACAAGAAAATGAGCATCAAAATGAAGTAAATGTGCATCAAAACAAAAGAAATTTGCATCGAAATGAAGGAAATGTTGATTATAATGATGAAAATGCATCGAAATGAACTAAATGTGCGTCGAAACGAAGGAAATATTGGTCGTTACGAAGTAAATATGCATCAAAATTAAGGAAATATGCATCAAAATGAAGTAAATATTTATCGAAATGAAAGAAATATGCTTCAAAACGAAGGAAATGTAGATCTTAATGAGGTAAATATGCATCAAAATGATGTAAATAAGCATCAAAACGAAAGAAATATTGATCGTAATGAAGTAAATATGCATCTAAATGAAGTAAATATACATCGAAACGAAGGAAATATTGATCGTAATGAAGTAAATATGCATAAAAATGAAGAAAATATGCATCAAAACGAAGGAAATATTGAACGTAAAGGAGTAAATCTGCATCAAATGAAGGAAATATGCATCAAAATAAGGTAAATATCAATTGAAACGAAAGAAAAATGCATCAAAATTTGAATCAAAATGAAGTAAATATGCACAGAAACAAGAAATTGAGCATCAAAATGAAGTAAATGTGCATCAAAACAAAAAAAAATATGCATCAAAACGAAGGAAATGTTGATCGTAATGAGGTAAATATGCATCAAAATGAAGTAAATATGCATCGAAACGAAGGAAATGTTGATCATAATGAAGTAAATATGCATCAAAATTAAGTAAATATACATCGAAATGAAGAAAATATTGACCGTAATGAAGTAAATATGCATCAAAATGAAGAAAATATGCATCAACACAAAGTAAATGTTGAACGTAATGAAGTAAATCTGCATCAAAATGAAGGAAATATGCATCAAAATGAAGTAAATATATATTGAAACGAAAGAAAAATGCATCAAAATTTGAATCAAAATGAAGTAAATATGCATCGAAACAAGAAAATGAGCATCAAAATGAAGTAAATGTGCATCAAAACAAAAGAAATATGCATCGAAACGAAGGAAATGTTGATTATAATGAGGTAAATGCATCAAAATGAAGTAAATATGCATCGAAACGAAGGAAATATTGGTCGTTATGAAGTAAATATGCATCAAAATTAAGGAAATATGCATCGAAATGAAGTAAATATGCATCAAAACGAAAGAAATTTTGATCATAATGAAGTAAATATCCATCAAAATAAAGTAAATATGCATCGAAACGAAGAAAAATATGAATCAAAACAAAAGAAATATGCATCGAAACGAAGGAAATGTTGATCATAATGAGGTAAATGCATCATAATGAAGTAAATATACATCGAAACAAAGGAAATGTTGATCGTAATGAAGTAAATATCCATCAAAATAAAGTAAAAATGCATCGAAACGAAGAAAATATTGATAGTAATTTAGTAAATATGCATCAAAATGAAGTAAATATGCATTAAAATTTGAATCAATATGAAGTAAATATCCATCGAAACGAGAAAATGAGCATGAAAATGAAGTAAATGTGCATCAAAACGAAAGAAATATGCATCGAAACGAAGGAAATGTTGATCATAATGAGGTAGACATGCATCAAAATGAAGTAAATATGCATCGAAACGAAGGAAATGTTTATCGTAATGAAGTAAATATGCATCAAAATGAAGGAAATATGCATCGAAATTAAGTAAATATGCATCAAAATGAAGTAGTTATATACATCGAAATGAAGGAAATATGTATCGAAATGATGGATATATGCATCGAATCGAAGGAAATGTTGATCGTAATGAAGTAAATATGCATCAGAATGAAGGAAACATACAACGAAACAAAGGAAATGTTGATCATAGTGAAGTAAATATGCATCAAAATAAAGTAAATATGTATCGAAACGATGAAAATGTTGATCTGAATGAAGTAATTATGCAACAAAATGAAGTAAATATGCATCGAAACGAAGTAAATATTTATCGAAATGAAATAAAATGCTTCAAAACGAAGGAAATGTAGATCTTAATGAGGTAAATATGCATCAAAATGATGTAAATAACATCAAAACGAAGGAAATATTGATCGTAATGAAGTAAATATACATCAAAATGAATTAAATATGTATCGAAACGAAGGAAATATTGATCGTAATGAAGTAAATATGCATCAAAATAAAGAAAATATACATTAAAACGAAGGAAATGTTGAACGTAATGGAGTAAATCTGCATCAAAATGAAGGAAATATACATCAAAATAAAGTAAATATCAATTGAAACGAAAGAAAAATGCATCAAAATTTGAATCAAAATGAAGTAAATATGCATCGAAACAAGAAAATGAGCATCAAAATGAAGTAAATGAGCATCAAAACAAAAGAAATATGCTTCAAAATGAAGGAAATGTTGATCGTAATGAAGTAAATATGCATCAAAATGAAGTAAACATACATCGAAATAAAGAAAATGTTGATCGTAATGAAGTAAATGTGCATCAAAACGAAAAAATATGCATCGAAACGAAAAAAATGTTGATCATAATGAGGTAAACATGCATCAAAATGAAGTGAATGTGCATTGAAACGAAGGAAATGTTTATCGTAATGAAGTAAATATGCTTTAAAATGAAGAAAATATGCATCGAAATGAAGTAATTATATACATCGAAATGAAGAAATTATGCATCAAAATGATGGATATATGCATCGAATCGAAGGAAATGTTGATCGTAATGGAGTAAATATGCATCAGAATGAACGAAACATACATCGAAACAAATGAAATGTTGATCGTAGTGAAGTAAATATGCATCAAAATAATGTAAATATGTATTGAAACGATGAAAATTTTGATCTGAATGAAGTAATTATGAAAAATATGAAGTAAATATGCATCGAAACGAAGGAAATGTTGATCACAATAAAGTATATATGCATCAAAATGAAGTAAATTTTCATCGAAACGAAAAAAATATGCATCGAAACGAAGGAAATGAAAATCTTAATGAGGTAAATATGCATCAAAATGATGTAAATAAGCATCAAAACGAAAAAATGTTGATCGTAATGAAGAAAATATGCATCAAAATGAAGTAAATATACATCGAAATGAAGAAAATATTGATCGTAATGAAGTAAATATGCATCAAAATGAAGAAAATATGCATCAAAACAAAGGAAATGTTGAACGTAATGAAGTAAAACTTCATCAAAATGAAGGAAATATGCATCGAAATGAAGTAAATATCAATTGAAACGAAAAAAAATGCATCAAAATTTGAATTAAAATGAAGTAAATATGCATCGAAACAAGAAAATGAGCATCAAAATGAAGTAAATGTGCATCAAAACAAAAGAAATATGCATCGAAATGAAGGAAATGTTGATTATAATGATGAAAATGCATCAAAATGAACTAAATGTGCGTCGAAACGAAGGAAATATTGGTCGTTACGAAGTAAATATGCATCAAAATTAAGGAAATATGCATCAAAATGAAGTAAATATTTATCGAAATGAAAGAAATATGCTTCAAAACGAAGGAAATGTAGATCTTAATGAGGTAAATATGCATCAAAATGATGTAAATAAGCATCAAAACGAAAGAAATATTGATCGTAATGAAGTAAATATGCATCTAAATGAAGTAAATATACATCGAAACGAAGGAAATATTGATCGTAATGAAGTAAATATGCATAAAAATGAAGAAAATATGCATCAAAACGAAGGAAATATTGAACGTAAAGGAGTAAATCTGCATCAAATGAAGGAAATATGCATCAAAATAAGGTAAATATCAATTGAAACGAAAGAAAAATGCATCAAAATTTGAATCAAAATGAAGTAAATATGCACAGAAACAAGAAATTGAGCATCAAAATGAAGTAAATGTGCATCAAAACAAAAAAAAATATGCATCAAAACGAAGGAAATGTTGATCGTAATGAGGTAAATATGCATCAAAATGAAGTAAATATGCATCGAAACGAAGGAAATGTTATCATAATGAAGTAAATATGCATCAAAATGAAGTAAATATACATCGAAATGAAGAAAATATTGACCGTAATGAAGTAAATATGCATCAAAATGAAGAAAATATGCATCAACACAAAGTAAATGTTGAACGTAATGAAGTAAATCTGCATCAAAATGAAGGAAATATGCATCAAAATGAATTAAATATATATTGAAACGAAAGAAAAATGCATCAAAATTTGAATCAAAATGAAGTAAATATGCATCGAAACAAGAAAATGAGCATCAAAATGAAGTAAATGTGCATCAAAACAAAAGAAATATGCATCGAAACGAAGGAAATGTTGATTATAATGAGGTAAATGCATCAAAATGAAGTAAATATGCATCGAAACGAAGGAAATATTGGTCGTTATGAAGTAAATATGCATCAAAATTAAGGAAATATGCATCGAAATGAAGTAAATATGCATCAAAACGAAAGAAATTTTGATCATAATGAAGTAAATATCCATCAAAATAAAGTAAATATGCATCGAAACGAAGAAAAATATGAATCAAAACAAAAGAAATATGCATCGAAACGAAGGAAATGTTGATCATAATGAGGTAAATGCATCATAATGAAGTAAATATACATCGAAACAAAGGAAATGTTGATCGTAATGAAGTAAATATCCATCAAAATAAAGTAAAAATGCATCGAAACGAAGAAAATATTGATAGTAATTTAGTAAATATGCATCAAAATAAAGTAAATATGCATTAAAATTTGAATCAATATGAAGTAAATATCCATCGAAACGAGAAAATGAGCATGAAAATGAAGTAAATGTGCATCAAAACGAAAGAAATATGCATCGAAACGAAGGAAATGTTGATCATAATGAGGTAGACATGCATCAAAATGAAGTAAATATGCATCGAAACGAAGGAAATGTTTATCGTAATGAAGTAAATATGCATCAAAATGAAGGAAATATGCATCGAAATTAAGTAAATATGCATCAAAATGAAGTAGTTATATACATCGAAATGAAGGAAATATGTATCGAAATGATGGATATATGCATCGAATCGAAGGAAATGTTGATCGTAATGAAGTAAATATGCATCAGAATGAAGGAAACATACAACGAAACAAAGGAAATGTTGATCATAGTGAAGTAAATATGCATCAAAATAAAGTAAATATGTATCGAAACGATGAAAATGTTGATCTGAATGAAGTAATTATGCAACAAAATGAAGTAAATATGCATCGAAACGAAGTAAATATTTATCGAAATGAAATAAAATGCTTCAAAACGAAGGAAATGTAGATCTTAATGAGGTAAATATGCATCAAAATGATGTAAATAAGCATCAAAACGAAGGAAATATTGATCGTAATGAAGTAAATATACATCAAAATGAATTAAATATGTATCGAAACGAAGGAAATATTGATCGTAATGAAGTAAATATGCATCAAAATAAAGAAAATATACATTAAAACGAAGGAAATGTTGAACGTAATGGAGTAAATCTGCATCAAAATGAATGAAATATACATCAAAATAAAGTAAATATCAATTGAAACGAAAGAAAAATGCATCAAAATTTGAATCAATACGAAGTAAATATGCATCGAAACAAGAAAATGAGCATCAAAATGAAGTAAATGAGCATCAAAACAAAAGAAATATGCTTCAAAATAAAGGAAATGTTGATCGTAATGAAGTAAATATGCATCAAAATGAAGTAAACATACATCGAAATAAAGAAAATGTTGATCGTAATGAAGTAAATGTGCATAAAAACGAAAAAATATGCGTCGAAACGAAAAAAATGTTGATTATAATGAGGTAAACATGCATCAAAATGAAGTGAATGTGCATTGAAACGAAGGAAATGTTGATCGTAATGAAGTAAATATGCTTTAAAATGAAGAAAATATGCATCGAAATAAAGTAATTATATACTTCGAAAAGAAGAAATTATGCATCAAAATGATGGATATATGCATCGAATCGAAGGAAATGTTGATCGTAATGGAGTAAATATGCATCAGAATGAATGAAACATACATCGAAACAAAGAAAATGTTGATCGTAGTGAAGTAAATATGCATCAAAATAAAGTAAATATGTATTGAAACGATGAAAATGTTGATCTGAATGAAGTAATTATGAAAAATATGAAGTAAATATGCATCGAAACGAAGGAAATGTTGATCACAATGAAGTATATATGCATCAAAATGAAGTAAATTTTCATCGAAGCGAAAGAAATATGCATCGAAACGAAGGAAATGAAAATCTTAATGAGGTAAATATTCATCAAAATGATGTAAATAAGCATCAAAACGAAGAAAATGTTGATCGTAATGAAGAAAATATGCATCAAAATGAAGTAAATATACATCGAAATTAAGAAAATATTGATCGTAATGAAGTAAATATGCATCAAAATGAAGAAAATATGCATCAAAACAAAGGAAATGTTGAACGTAATGAAGTAAAACTTCATCAAAATGAAGGAAATATGCATCGAAATGAAGTAAATATCAATTGAAACGAAAAAAAATGCATCAAAATTTGAATTAAAATGAAGTAAATATGCATCGAAACAAGAAAATGAGCATCAAAATGAAGTAAATGTGCATCAAAACAAAAGAAATATGCATCGAAATGAAGGAAATGTTGATTATAATGATGAAAATGCATCAAAATGAACTAAATGTGCGTCGAAACGAAGGAAATATTGGTCGTTACGAAGTAAATATGCATCAAAATTAAGGAAATATGCATAAAAATGAAGTAAATATTTATCGAAATGAAAGAAATATGCTTCAAAACGAAGGAAATGTAGATCTTAATGAGGTAAATATGCATCAAAATGATGTAAATAAGCATCAAAACGAAAGAAATATTGATCGTAATGAAGTAAATATGCATCTAAATGAAGTAAATATACATCGAAACGAAGGAAATATTGATCGTAATGAAGTAAATATGCATAAAAATGAAGAAAATATGCATCAAAACGAAGGAAATATTGAACGTAAAGGAGTAAATCTGCATCAAATGAAGGAAATATGCATCAAAATAAGGTAAATATCAATTGAAACGAAAGAAAAATGCATCAAAATTTGAATCAAAATGAAGTAAATATGCAAAGAAACAAGAAATTGAGCATCAAAATGAAGTAAATGTGCATCAAAACAAAAAAAAATATGCATCAAAACGAAGGAAATGTTGATCGTAATGAGGTAAATATGCATCAAAATGAAGTAAATATGCATCGAAACGAAGGAAATGTTGATCATAATGAAGTAAATATGCATCAAAATGAAGTAAATATACATCGAAATGAAGAAAATATTGACCGTAATGAAGTAAATATGCATCAAAATGAAGAAAATATGCATCAACACAAAGTAAATGTTGAACGTAATGAAGTAAATCTGCATCAAAATGAAGGAAATATGCATCAAAATGAAGTAAATATATATTGAAACGAAAGAAAAATGCATCAAAATTTGAATCAAATTGAAGTAAATATGCATCGAAACAAGAAAATGAGCATCAAAATGAAGTAAATGTGCATCAAAACAAAAGAAATATGCATCGAAACGAAGGAAATGTTGATTATAATGAGGTAAATGCATCAAAATGAAGTAAATATGCATCGAAACGAAGGAAATATTGGTCGTTATGAAGTAAATATGCATCAAAATTAAGGAAATATGCATCGAAATGAAGTAAATATGCATCAAAACGAAAGAAATTTTGATCATAATGAAGTAAATATCCATCAAAATAAAGTAAATATGCATCGAAACGAAGAAAAATATGAATCAAAACAAAAGAAATATGCATCGAAACGAAGGAAATGTTGATCATAATGAGGTAAATGCATCATAATGAAGTAAATATACATCGAAACAAAGGAAATGTTGATCGTAATGAAGTAAATATCCATCAAAATAAAGTAAAAATTCATCGAAACGAAGAAAATATTGATAGTAATTTAGTAAATATGCATCAAAATGAAGTAAATATGCATTAAAATTTGAATCAATATGAAGTAAATATCCATCGAAACGAGAAAATGAGCATGAAAATGAAGTAAATGCGCATCAAAACGAAAGAAATATGCATCGAAACGAAGGAAATATGCATCAAAACAAAAAATATTGATCACAATATGCATCGAAACGAAGGAAATGTTGATCACAATGAAGTATATATGCATCAAAATGAAGTAAATTTTCATCGAAGCGAAAGAAATATGCATCGAAACGAAGGAAATGAAAATCTTAATGAGGTAAATATTCATCAAAATGATGTAAATAAGCATCAAAACGAAGAAAATGTTGATCCTAATGAAGAAAATATGCATCAAAATGAAGTAAATATACATCGAAATTAAGAAAATATTGATCGTAATGAAGTAAATATGCATCAAAATGAAGAAAATATGCATCAAAACAAAGGAAATGTTGAACGTAATGAAGTAAAACTTCATCAAAATGAAGGAAATATGCATCGAAATGAAGTAAATATCAATTGAAACGAAAAAAAATGCATCAAAATTTGAATTAAAATGAAGTAAATATGCATCGAAACAAGAAAATGAGCATCAAAATGAAGTAAATGTGCATCAAAACAAAAGAAATATGCATCGAAACGAAGAAATGTTGATTATAATGATGAAAATGCATCAAAATGAACTAAATGTGCGTCGAAACGAAGGAAATATTGGTCGTTACGAAGTAAATATGCATCAAAATTAAGGAAATATGCATCAAAATGAAGTAAATATTTATCGAAAATGAAAGAAATATGCTTCAAAACGAAGGAAATGTAGATCTTAATGATATGCATCGAAATTATGAAAAATATGAAGTAAATATGCATCGGAACGAAGGAAATGTTGATCACAATGAAGTATATATGCATCAAAATGAAGTAAATTTTCATCGAAGCGAAAGAAATATGCATCGAAATGAAGGAAATGAAAATCTTAATGAGGTAAATATTCATCAAAATGATGTAAATAAGCATCAAAACGAAGAAAATGTTGATCCTAATGAAGAAAATATGCATCAAAATGAAGTAAATATACATCGAAATTAAGAAAATATTGATCGTAATGAAGTAAATATGCATCAAAATGAAGAAAATATGCATCAAAACAAAGGAAATGTTGAACGTAATGAAGTAAAACTTCATCAAAATGAAGGAAATATGCATCGAAATGAAGTAAATATCAATTGAAACGAAAAAAAATGCATCAAAATTTGAATTAAAATGAAGTAAATATGCATCGAAACAAGAAAATGAGCATCAAAATGAAGTAAATGTGCATCAAAACAAAAGAAATATGCATCGAAACGAAGAAATGTTGATTATAATGATGAAAATGCATCAAAATGAACTAAATGTGCGTCGAAACGAAGGAAATATTGGTCGTTACGAAGTAAATATGCATCAAAATTAAGGAAATATTCATCAAAATGAAGTAAATATTTATCGAAATGAAAGAAATATGCTTCAAAACGAAGGAAATGTAGATCTTAATGAGGTAAATATGCATCAAAATGATGTAAATAAGCATCAAAACGAAAGAAATGTTGATCGTAATGAAGTAAATATGCATCTAAATGAAGTAAATATACATCGAAACGAAGGAAATATTGATCGTAATGAAGTAAATATGCATAAAAATGAAGAAAATATGCATCAAAACGAAGGAAATATTGAACGTAAAGGAGTAAATCTGCATCAAATGAAGGAAATATGCATCAAAATAAGGTAAATATCAATTGAAACGAAAGAAAAATGCATCAAAATTTGAATCAAAATGAAGTAAATATGCAAAGAAACAAGAAATTGAGCATCAAAATGAAGTAAATGTGCATCAAAACAAAAAAAAATATGCATCAAAACGAAGGAAATGTTGATCGTAATGAGGTAAATATGCATCAAAATGAAGTAAATATGCATCGAAACGAAGGAAATGTTGATCATAATGAAGTAAATATGCATCAAAATGAAGTAAATATACATCGAAATGAAGAAAATATTGACCGTAATGAAGTAAATATGCATCAAAATGAAGAAAATATGCATCAACACAAAGTAAATGTTGAACGTAATGAAGTAAATCTGCATCAAAATGAAGGAAATATGCATCAAAATGAAGTAAATATATATTGAAACGAAAGAAAAATGCATCAAAATTTGAATCAAAATGAAGTAAATATGCATCGAAACAAGAAAATGAGCATCAAAATGAAGTAAATGTGCATCAAAACAAAAGAAATATGCATCGAAACGAAGGAAATGTTGATTATAATGAGGTAAATGCATCAAAATGAAGTAAATATGCATCAAAACGAAGGAAATATTGGTCGTTATGAAGTAAATATGCATCAAAATTATGGAAATATGCATCGAAATGAAGTAAATATGCATCAAAACGAAAGAAATTTTGATCATAATGAAGTAAATATCCATCAAAATAAAGTAAATATGCATCGAAACGAAGAAAAATATGAATCAAAACAAAAGAAATATGCATCGAAACAAAGGAAATGTTGATCATAATGAGGTAAATGCATCATAATGAAGTAAATATACATCGAAACAAAGGAAATGTTGATCGTAATGAAGTAAATATCCATCAAAATAAAGTAAAAATGCATCGAAACGAAGAAAATATTGATAGTAATTTAGTAAATATGCATCAAAATGAAGTAAATATGCATTAAAATTTGAATCAATATGAAGTAAATATCCATCGAAACGAGAAAATGAGCATGAAAATGAAGTAAATGTGCATCAAAACGAAAGAAATATGCATCGAAACGAAGGAAATATGGATCAAAACAAAAAATATTGATCACAATATGCATCGAAACGAAGGAAATGTTGATCACAATGAAGTATATATGCATCAAAATGAAGTAAATTTTCATCGAAGCGAAAGAAATATGCATCGAAACGAAGGAAATGAAAATCTTAATGAGGTAAATATTCATCAAAATGATGTAAATAAGCATCAAAACGAAGAAAATGTTGATCCTAATGAAGAAAATATGCATCAAAATGAAGTAAATATACATCGAAATTAAGAAAATATTGATCGTAATGAAGTAAATATGCATCAAAATGAAGAAAATATGCATCAAAACAAAGGAAATGTTGATCGTAATGAAGTAAATATCCATCAAAATAAAGTAAAAATGCATCGAAACGAAGAAAATATTGATAGTAATTTAGTAAATATGCATCAAAATGAAGTAAATATGCATTAAAATTTGAATCAATATGAAGTAAATATCCATCGAAACGAGAAAATGAGCATGAAAATGAAGTAAATGTGCATCAAAACGAAAGAAATATGCATCGAAACGAAGGAAATGTTGATCATAATGAGGTAAATATGCATCAAAATGAAGGAAACTTTTATCGAAATGAAAGAAATATGCTTCGAAACGAAGGAAATGTAGATCTTAATGAAGTAAATATGCATCAAAATTATGTAAATAAGCATCAAAACGAAGGAAATGTTGATCGTAATGAAGTAAATATGCATCAAAATGAAGTAAATATACATCGAAACGAAGTAAATATTGATCGTAATGAAGTAAATATGCATCAAAATGAAGAAAATATGCATCAAAACAAAGGAAATGTTGAATGTAGTGAAGTAAATCTGCATCAAAATGAAGGAAATATGCATCAAAATGAAGTAAATATCAATTGAAACGAAAGATAAATACATCAAAATTTGAATTAAAATGAAGTAAATATGCATTGAAATAAGTAAATGATCATCAAAATGAAGTAAATGTGCATCAAAACAAAGGAAATATGCATCGAAACGAAGAAAATGTTGATTATAATGAAGTAAATGCATCAAAAAGAAGTAAATATGCATCGAAACGAAGGAAATATTGGTCGTTATGAAGTAAATATGCATCAAAATGAAGTAAATATGCATCAAAATGAAGGAAATGTTGATCGTAATGAAGTAAATATCCATCAAAATAAAGTAAATATGCATCGAAACGAAGGAAAATATGCATAAAAAATGAAGTAAATATGCATCGAAACGAAGGAAATGTTGATCGTAATGAGGTAAATATGCATCAAAATGAAGTAAATATGCATCGAAACGAAGGAAATGTTGATCGCAATGAAGTAAATATGCATAAAAATGATGTAAATATTCATTGAAACGGAAGAAATATGCATCGAAACGAAGGAAATGTAGATCTTAATGAGATAAATATGCATCAAAATTATGTAAATAAGCTTCAAAATGAAGGAAATGTTGATCGTAATGAAGTAAATATGCTTCAAAATGAAGTAAATATACATCAAAATGAAGAAAATATTGATCGTAATGAAGTAAATATGCATCAAAATGAAGAAAATATGCATCAAAACGAAGGAAATGTTGAACGTAATGGAGTAAATCTGCATCAAAATGAAGAAAATATGCATCAAAATAAAGTAAATATCAATTAAAACGAAAGAAAAATGCATCAAAATTTGAATTAAAATGAAATAAATATGCAACAAAACAAGAAAATGAGCATCAAAATGAAGTAAAAGTGCATCAAAACAAAAAAATATGCATCGAAACGAAGGAAATGTTGATCGTAATGAGGTAAATATGCATCAAAATGAAGTAAATATGCATCGAAACGAAGGAAATGTTGATCGTAATGAAGTAAATATGCATCAAAATGAAGTAAATATTCATTGAAACGAAAGAAATACGCATCAAAACGAAGGAAATGTAGATCTTAATGAGGTAAATATGCATCAAAATGATGTAAATAAGCATCAAAACGAAGGAAATGTTGATCGTAATTAAGTAAATATGCTTCAAAATGAAGTAAATATACATCGAAATGAAGAAAATATTGATCGTAATGAAGTAAATATGCATCAAAATGAAGAAAATATGCATCAAAACAAAGGAAATGTTGAATGTAGTGAAGTAAATCTGCATCAAAATGAAGGAAATATGCATCAAAATGAAGTAAATATCAATTGAAACGAAAGAAAAAAACATCAAAATTTGAATTAAAATGAAGTAAATATGCATCGAAACAAGAAAATGAGCATCAAAATGAAGTAAATGTGCATCAAAACAAAACAAATATGCATCGAAACGAAGAAAATGTTGATTATAATGATATAAATGCATCAAAATGAAGTAAATATGCATCGAAACGAAGGAAATATTGGTCGTTATGAAGTAAATATACATCAAAATTAAGGAAATATGCATCAAAATGAAGTAAATATGCATCAAAATGAAGGAAATGTTGATCGTAATGAAGTAAATATCCATCAAAATAAAGTAAATATGCATCGTAACGAAGGAAAATATGCATAAAAAATGAAGTAAATATGCATCGAAACGAGGGAAATGTTGATCGTAATGAGGTAAATATGCATCAAAATAAAGAAAATATACATTAAAACGAAGGAAATGTTGAACGTAATGGAGTAAATCTGCATCAAAATGAAGTAAATATTCATTGAAACGGAAGAAATATGCATCGAAACGGAAGAAATGTAGATCTTAATGAGGTAAATATGCATCAAAATGATGTAAATAAGTATCAAAACGAAGGAAATGTTGATCGTAATGAAGTAAATTTGCTTCAAAATGAAGTAAATATACATCAAAATGAAGAAAATATTGATCGTAATGAAGTAAATATGCATCAAAATGAAGAAAATATGCATCAAAACAAAGGAAATGTTGAATGTAGTGAAGTAAATCTGCATCAAAATGAAGGAAATATGCATCAAAATGAAGTAAATATCAATTAAAACGAAAGAAAAATACATCAAAATTTGAATTAAAATGAAGTAAATATGCATCGAAATAAGAAAATGAGCATCAAAATGAAGTAAATGTGCATCAAAACAAATTAAATATGCATCGAAACGAAGAAAATGTTGATTATAAGGAAGTAAATGCATCAAAATGAAGTAAATATGCATCGAAACGAAAGAAATATTGGTCGTTATGAAGTAAATATGCATCAAAATTAAGTAAATATGCATCAAAATGAAGTAAATATGCATCAAAATGAAGGAAATGTTGATCGTAATGAAGTAAATATCCATCAAAATAAAGTAAATATGCATCGAAACGAAGGAAAATATGCATAAAAAATGAAGTAAATATGCATCGAAACGAAGGAAATGTTGATCGTAATGAGGTAAATATGCATCAAAATGAAGTAAATATGCATCGAAACGAAGGAAATGTTGATCGCAATGAAGTAAATATGCATAAAAATGAAGTAAATATTCATTGAAACGGAAGAAATATGCATCGAAACGAAGGAAATGTAGATCTTAACGAGGTAAATATGCATCAAAATGATGTAAATAAGCTTCAAAACGAAGGAAATGTTGATCGTAATGAAGTAAATATGCTTCAAAATGAAGTAAATATACATCAAAATGAAGAAAATATTGATCGTAATGAAGTAAATATGCATCAAAATGAAGAAAATATGCATCAAAACGAAGGAAATGTTGAACGTAATGGAGTAAATCTGCATCAAAATGAAGAAAATATGCATCAAAATAAAGTAAATATCAATTGAAACGAAAGAAAAATGCATCAAAATTTGAATCAAAATGAAGTAAATATGAAACAAAACAAAAAAATGAGCATCAAAATGAAGTAAAAGTGCATCAAAACAAAAAAATATGCATCGAAACGAAGGAAATGTTGATCGTAATGAGGTAAATATGCATCAAAATGAAGTAAATATGCATCGAAACGAAGGAAATGTTGATCGTAATGAAGTAAATATGCATCAAAATGAAGTAAATATTCATTGAAACTAAAGAAATATGCATCAAAACGAAGGAAATGTAGATCTTAATGAGGTAAATATGCATCAAAATGATGTAAATAAGCATCAAAACGAAGGAAATGTTGATCGTAATTAAGTAAATATGCTTCAAAATGAAGTAAATATACATCGAAATGAAGAAAATATTGATCGTAATGATGTAAATATGCATCAAAATGAAGAAAATATGCATCAAAACAAAGGAAATGTTGAATGTAGTGAAGTAAATCTGCATCAAAATGAAGGAAATATGCATCAAAATGAAGGAAATATCAATTGAAAAGAAAGAAAAATACATCAAAATTTGAATTAAAATGAAGTAAATATGCATCGAAACAAGAAAATGAGCATCAAAATGAAGTAAATGTGCATCAAAACAAAAGAAATATGCATAGAAACGATGGAAATGTTGATTTTAATGAGGTAAATGCATCAAAATGAAGTAAATATGCATCGAAATGAAGGAAATATTGGTCGTTATGAAGTAAATATGCATCAAAATTAAGGAAATATGCATCGAAATGAAGTAAATATGCATCAAAACGAAAGAAATTTTGATCATAATGAAGTAAATATCCATCAAAATAAAGTAAATATGCATCGAAACGAAGAAAAATATGAATCAAAACAAAAGAAATATGCATCGAAACGAAGGAAATGTTGATCATAATGAGGTAAATGCATCATAATGAAGTAAATATACATCGAAACAAAGGAAATGTTGATCGTAATGAAGTAAATATCCATCAAAATAAAGTAAAAATGCATCGAAACGAAGAAAATATTGATAGTAATTTAGTAAATATGCATCAAAATGAAGTAAATATACATTAAAATTTGAATCAATATGAAGTAAATATCCATCGAAACGAGAAAATGAGCATGAAAATGAAGTAAATGTGCATCAAAACGAAAGAAATATGCATCGAAACGAAGGAAATGTTGATCATAATGAGGTAAATATGCATCAAAATGAAGGAAAAATTTATCGAAATGAAAGAAATATGCTTCGAAACGAAGGAAATGTAGATCTTAATGAGGTAAATATGCATCAAAATGATGTAAATAAGCATCAAAACGAAGGAAATGTTGATCGTAATGAAGTAAATATGCATCAAAATGAAGTAAATATACATCGAAACGAAGTAAATATTGATCGTAATGAAGTAAATATGCATCAAAATGAAGAAAATATGCATCAAAACAAAGGAAATGTTGAATGTAGTGAAGTAAAACTGCATCAAAATGAAGGAAATATGCATCAAAATTAAGTAAATATCAATTGAAACGAAAGAAAAATACATAAAAATTTGAATTAAAATGAAGTAAATATGCATCGAAATAAGAAAATGATCATCAAAATGAAGTAAATGTGCATCAAAACAAAGGAAATATGCATCAAAACGAAGGAAAATATGCATAAAAAATGAAGTAAATATGCATCGAAACGAAGGAAATGTTGATCGTAATGAGGTAAATATGCATCAAAATGAAGTAAATATGCATCGAAACGAAGGAAATGTTGATCGCAATGAAGTAAATATGCATAAAAATGAAGTAAATATTCATTGAAACGGAAGAAATATGCATCGAAACGAAGGAAATGTAGATCTTAATGAGATAAATATGCATCAAAATGATGTAAATAAGCTTCAAAATGAAGGAAATGTTGATCGTAATGAAGTAAATATGCTTCAAAATGAAGTAAATATACATCAAAATGAAGAAAATATTGATCGTAATGAAGTAAATATGCATCAAAATGAAGAAAATATGCATCAAAACGAAGGAAATGTTGAACGTAATGGAGTAAATCTGCATCAAAATGAAGAAAATATGCATCAAAATAAAGTAAATATCAATTAAAACGAAAGAAAAATGCATCAAAATTTGAATTAAAATGAAATAAATATGCAACAAAACAAGAAAATGAGCATCAAAATGAAGTAAAAGTGCATCGAAACAAAAAAATATGCATCGAAACGAAGTAAATGTTGATCGTAATGAGGTAAATATGCATCAAAATGAAGTAAATATGCATCGAAACGAAGGAAATGTTGATCGTAATGAAGTAAATATGCATCAAAATGAAGTAAATATTCATTGAAACGAATGAAATACGCATCAAAACGAAGGAAATGTAGATCTTAATGAGGTAAATATGCATCAAAATGATGTAAATAACCATCAAAACGAAGGAAATGTTGATCGTAATTAAGTAAATATGCTTCAAAATGAAGTAAATATACATCGAAATGAAGAAAATATTGATCGTAATGAAGTAAATATGCATCAAAATGAAGAAAATATGCATCAAAACAAAGGAAATGTTGAATGTAGTGAAGTAAATCTGCATCAAAATGAAGGAAATATGCATCAAAATGAAGTAAATATCAATTGAAACGAAAGAAAAAAACATCAAAATTTGAATTAAAATGAAGTAAATATGCATCGAAACAAGAAAATGAGCATCAAAATGAAGTAAATGTGCATCAAAACAAAACAAATATGCATCGAAACGAAGAAAATGTTGATTATAATGATGTAAATGCATCAAAATGAAGTAAATATGCATCGAAACGAAGGAAATATTGGTCGTTATGAAGTAAATATGCATCAAAATTAAGGAAATATGCATCAAAATGAAGTAAATATGCATCAAAATGAAGGAAATGTTGATCGTAATGAAGTAAATATCCATCAAAATAAAGTAAATATGCATCGAAACGAAGGAAAATATGCATCAAAAATGAAGTAAATATGCATCGAAACGAGGGAAATGTTGATCGTAATGAGGTAAATATGCATCAAAATAAAGAAAATATACATTAAAACGAAGGAAATGTTGAACGTAATGGAGTAAATCTGCATCAAAATGAAGTAAATATTCATTGAAACGGAAGAAATATGCATCGAAACGGAAGAAATGTAGATCTTAATGAGGTAAATATGCATCAAAATGATGTAAATAAGTATCAAAACGAAGGAAATGTTGGTCGTAATGAAGTAAATTTGCTTCAAAATGAAGTAAATATACATCAAAATGAAGAAAATATTGATCGTAATGAAGTAAATATGCATCAAAATGAAGAAAATATGCATCAAAACAAAGGAAATGTTGAATGTAGTGAAGTAAATCTGCATCAAAATGAAGGAAATATGCATCAAAATGAAGTAAATATCAATTGAAACGAAAGAAAAATACATCAAAATTTGAATTAAAATGAAGTAAATATGCATCGAAATAAGAAAATGAGCATCAAAATGAAGTAAATGTGCATCAAAACAAAGGAAATATGCATCGAAACGAAGAAAATGTTGATTATAATGAAGTAAATGCATCAAAATGAAGTAAATATGCATCGAAACGAAAGAAATATTGGTCGTTATGAAGTAAATATGCATCAAAATTAAGGAAATATGCATCAAAATGAAGTAAATATGCATCAAAATGAAGGAAATGTTGATCGTAATGAAGTAAATATCCATCAAAATAAAGTAAATATGCATCGAAACGAAGGAAAATATGCATAAAAAATGAAGTAAATGTGCATCGAAACGAAGGAAAATGTTGATCGTAATGAGGTAAATATGCATTAAAATGAAGTAAATATGCATCGAAACGAAGGAAATGTTGATCGCAATGAAGTAAATATGCATAAAAATGAAGTAAATATTCAATGAAACGGAAGAAATATGCATCGAAACGAAGGAAATGTAGATCTTAATGAAGTAAATATGCATCAAAATGATGTAAATAAGCTTCAAAACGAAGGAAATGTTGATCGTAATGAAGTAAATATGCTTCAAAATGAAGTAAATATACATCAAAATGAAGAAAATATTGATCGTAATGAAGTAAATATGCATCAAAATGAAGAAAATATGCATCAAAACGAAGGAAATGTTGAACGTAATGGAGTAAATCTGCATCAAAATGAAGAAAATATGCATCAAAATAAAGTAAATATCAATTGAAACGAAAGAAAAATGCATCAAAATTTGAATCAAAATGAAGTAAATATGAAACAAAACAAAAAAATGAGCATCAAAATGAAGTAAAAGTGCATCAAAACAAAAAAATATGCATCGAAACGAAGGAAATGTTGATCGTAATGAGGTAAATATGCATCAAAATGAAGTAAATATGCATCGAAACGAAGGAAATGTTGATCGTAATGAAGTAAATATGCATCAAAATGAAGTAAATATTCATTGAAACTAAAGAAATATGCATCAAAACGAAGGAAATGTAGATCTTAATGAGGTAAATATGCATCAAAATGATGTAAATAAGCATCAAAACGAAGGAAATGTTGATCGTAATTAAGTAAATATGCTTCAAAATGAAGTAAATATACATCGAAATGAAGAAAATATTGATCGTAATGAAGTAAATATGCATCAAAATGAAGAAAATATGCATCAAAACAAAGGAAATGTTGAATGTAGTGAAGTAAATCTGCATCAAAATGAAGGAAATATGCATCAAAATGAAGTAAATATCAATTGAAACGAAAGAAAAAAACATCAAAATTTGAATTAAAATGAAGTAAATATGCATCGAAACAAGAAAATGAGCATCAAAATGAAGTAAATGTGCATCAAAACAAAATAAATATGCATCGAAACGAAGAAAATGTTGATTATAATGATGTAAATGCATCAAAATGAAGTAAATATGCATCGAAACGAAGGAAATATTGGTCGTTATGAAGTAAATATGCATCAAAATTAAGGAAATATGCATCAAAATGAAGTAAATATGCATCAAAATGAAGGAAATGTTGATCGTAATGAAGTAAATATCCATCAAAATAAAGTAAATATGCATCGAAACGAAGGAAAATATGCATAAAAAATGAAGCAAATATGCATCGAAACGAGGGAAATGTTGATCGTAATGAGGTAAATATGCATCAAAATGAAGTAAATATGCATCGAAACGAAGGAAATGTTGATCGCAATGAAGTAAATATGCATAAAAATGAAGTAAATATTCATTGAAACGGAAGAAATATGCATCGAAACGAAGGAAATGTAGATCTTAATGAGATAAATATGCATCAAAATGATGTAAATAAGCTTCAAAATGAAGGAAATGTTGATCGTAATGAAGTAAATATGCTTCAAAATGAAGTAAATATACATCAAAATGAAGAAAATATTGATCGTAATGAAGTAAATATGCATCAAAATGAAGAAAATATGCATCAAAACGAAGGAAATGTTGAACGTAATGGAGTAAATCTGCATCAAAATGAAGAAAATATGCATCAAAATAAAGTAAATATCAATTAAAACGAAAGAAAAATGCATCAAAATTTGAATTAAAATGAAATAAATATGCAACAAAACAAGAAAATGAGCATCAAAATGAAGTAAAAGTGCATCGAAACAAAAAATATGCATCGAAACGAAGTAAATCTTGATCGTAATGAGGTAAATATGCATCAAAATGAAGTAAATATGCATCGAAACGAAGGAAATGTTGATCGTAATGAAGTAAATATGCATCAAAATGAAGTAAATATTCATTGAAACGAATGAAATACGCATCAAAACGAAGGAAATGTAGATCTTAATGAGGTAAATATGCATCAAAATGATGTAAATAACCATCAAAACGAAGGAAATGTTGATCGTAATTAAGTAAATATGCTTCAAAATGAAGTAAATATACATCGAAATGAAGAAAATATTGATCGTAATGAAGTAAATATGCATCAAAATGAAGAAAATATGCATCAAAACAAAGGAAATGTTGAATGTAGTGAAGTAAATCTGCATCAAAATGAAGGAAATATGCATCAAAATGAAGTAAATATCAATTGAAACGAAAGAAAAAAACATCAAAATTTGAATTAAAATGAAGTAAATATGCATCGAAACAAGAAAATGAGCATCAAAATGAAGTAAATGTGCATCAAAACAAAATAAATATGCATCGAAACGAAGAAAATGTTGATTATAATGATGTAAATGCATCAAAATGAAGTAAATATGCATCGAAACGAAGGAAATATTGGTCGTTATGAAGTAAATATGCATCAAAATTAAGGAAATATGCATCAAAATGAAGTAAATATGCATCAAAATGAAGGAAATGTTGATCGTAATGAAGTAAATATCCATCAAAATAAAGTAAATATGCATCGAAACGAAGGAAAATATGCATCAAAAATGAAGTAAATATGCATCGAAACGAGGGAAATGTTGATCGTAATGAGGTAAATATGCATCAAAATAAAGAAAATATACATTAAAACGAAGGAAATGTTGAACGTAATGGAGTAAATCTGCATCAAAATGAAGTAAATATTCATTGAAACGGAAGAAATATGCATCGAAACGGAAGAAATGTAGATCTTAATGAGGTAAATATGCATCAAAATGATGTAAATAAGTATCAAAACGAAGGAAATGTTGATCGTAATGAAGTAAATTTGCTTCAAAATGAAGTAAATATACATCAAAATGAAGAAAATATTGATCGTAATGAAGTAAATATGCATCAAAATGAAGAAAATATGCATCAAAACAAAGGAAATGTTGAATGTAGTGAAGTAAATCTGCATCAAAATGAAGGAAATATGCATCAAAATGAAGTAAATATCAATTGAAACGAAAGAAAAATACATCAAAATTTGAATTAAAATGAAGTAAATATGCATCGAAATAAGAAAATGAGCATCAAAATGAAGTAAATGTGCATCAAAACAAAGGAAATATGCATCGAAACGAAGAAAATGTTGATTATAATGAAGTAAATGCATCAAAATGAAGTAAATATGCATCGAAACGAAAGAAATATTGGTCGTTATGAAGTAAATATGCATCAAAATTAAGGAAATATGCATCAAAATGAAGTAAATATGCATCAAAATGAAGGAAATGTTGATCGTAATGAAGTAAATATCCATCAAAATAAAGTAAATATGCATCGAAACGAAGGAAAATATGCATAAAAAATGAAGTAAATGTGCATCGAAACGAAGGAAATGTTGATCGTAATGAGGTAAATATGCATTAAAATGAAGTAAATATGCATCGAAACGAAGGAAATGTTGATCGCAATGAAGTAAATATGCATAAAAATGAAGTAAATATTCAATGAAACGGAAGAAATATGCATCGAAACGAAGGAAATGTAGATCTTAATGAAGTAAATATGCATCAAAATGATGTAAATAAGCTTCAAAACGAAGGAAATGTTGATCGTAATGAAGTAAATATGCTTCAAAATGAAGTAAATATACATCAAAATGAAGAAAATATTGATCGTAATGAAGTAAATATGCATCAAAATGAAGAAAATATGCATCAAAACGAAGGAAATGTTGAACGTAATGGAGTAAATCTGCATCAAAATGAAGAAAATATGCATCAAAATAAAGTAAATATCAATTGAAACGAAAGAAAAATGCATCAAAATTTGAATCAAAATGAAGTAAATATGAAACAAAACAAGAAAATGAGCATCAAAATGAAGTAAAAGTGCATCGAAAACAAAAAAATATGCATCGAAACGAAGGAAATGTTGATCGTAATGAGGTAAATATGCATCAAAATGAAGTAAATATGCATCGAAACGAAGGAAATGTTGATCGTAATGAAGTAAATATGCATCAAAATGAAGTAAATATTCATTGAAACTAAAGAAATACGCATCAAAACGAAGGAAATGTAGATCTTAATGAGGTAAATATGCATCAAAATGATGTAAATAAGCATCAAAACGAAGGAAATGTTGATCGTAATTAAGTAAATATGCTTCAAAATGAAGTAAATATACATCGAAATGAAGAAAATATTGATCGTAATGAAGTAAATATGCATCAAAATGAAGAAAATATGCATCAAAACAAAGGAAATGTTGAATGTAGTGAAGTAAATCTGCATCAAAATGAAGGAAATATGCATCAAAATGAAGTAAATATCAATTGAAACGAAAGAAAAAAACATCAAAATTTGAATTAAAATGAAGTAAATATGCATCGAAACAAGAAAATGAGCATCAAAATGAAGTAAATGTGCATCAAAACAAAATAAATATGCATCGAAACGAAGAAAATGTTGATTATAATGATGTAAATGCATCAAAATGAAGTAAATATGCATCGAAACGAAGGAAATATTGGTCGTTATGAAGTAAATATGCATCAAAATTAAGGAAATATGCATCAAAATGAAGTAAATATGCATCAAAATGAAGGAAATGTTGATCGTAATGAAGTAAATATCCATCAAAATAAAGTAAATATGCATCGAAACGAAGGAAAATATGCATCAAAAATGAAGTAAATATGCATCGAAACGAGGGAAATGTTGATCGTAATGAGGTAAATATGCATCAAAATAAAGAAAATATACATTAAAACGAAGGAAATGTTGAACGTAATGGAGTAAATCTGCATCAAAATGAAGTAAATATTCATTGAAACGGAAGAAATATGCATCGAAACGGAAGAAATGTAGATCTTAATGAGGTAAATATGCATCAAAATGATGTAAATAAGTATCAAAACGAAGGAAATGTTGATCGTAATGAAGTAAATTTGCTTCAAAATGAAGTAAATATACATCAAAATGAAGAAAATATTGATCGTAATGAAGTAAATATGCATCAAAATGAAGAAAATATGCATCAAAACAAAGGAAATGTTGAATGTAGTGAAGTAAATCTGCATCAAAATGAAGGAAATATGCATCAAAATGAAGTAAATATCAATTGAAACGAAAGAAAAATACATCAAAATTTGAATTAAAATGAAGTAAATATGCATCGAAATAAGAAAATGAGCATCAAAATGAAGTAAATGTGCATCAAAACAAAGGAAATATGCATCGAAACGAAGAAAATGTTGATTATAATGAAGTAAATGCATCAAAATGAAGTAAATATGCATCGAAACGAAAGAAATATTGGTCGTTATGAAGTAAATATGCATCAAAATTAAGGAAATATGCATCAAAATGAAGTAAATATGCATCAAAATGAAGGAAATGTTGATCGTAATGAAGTAAATATCCATCAAAATAAAGTAAATATGCATCGAAACGAAGGAAAATATGCATAAAAAATGAAGTAAATGTGCATCGAAACGAAGGAAAATGTTGATCGTAATGAGGTAAATATGCATTAAAATGAAGTAAATATGCATCGAAACGAAGGAAATGTTGATCGCAATGAAGTAAATATGCATAAAAATGAAGTAAATATTCAATGAAACGGAAGAAATATGCATCGAAACGAAGGAAATGTAGATCTTAATGAAGTAAATATGCATCAAAATGATGTAAATAAGCTTCAAAACGAAGGAAATGTTGATCGTAATGAAGTAAATATGCTTCAAAATGAAGTAAATATACATCAAAATGAAGAAAATATTGATCGTAATGAAGTAAATATGCATCAAAATGAAGAAAATATGCATCAAAACGAAGGAAATGTTGAACGTAATGGAGTAAATCTGCATCAAAATGAAGAAAATATGCATCAAAATAAAGTAAATATCAATTGAAACGAAAGAAAAATGCATCAAAATTTGAATCAAAATGAAGTAAATATGAAACAAAACAAAAAAAATGAGCATCAAAATGAAGTAAAAGTGCATCAAAACAAAAAAATATGCATTGAAACGAAGGAAATGTTGATCGTAATGAGGTAAATATGCATCAAAATGAAGTAAATATGCATCGAAACGAAGGAAATGTTGATCGTAATGAAGTAAATATGCATCAAAATGAAGTAAATATTCATTGAAACTAAAGAAATATGCATCAAAACGAAGGAAATGTAGATCTTAATGAGGTAAATATGCATCA
The DNA here is from genome assembly GCA_023678885.1 of Pogostemon cablin. Taxonomy (NCBI): domain Eukaryota; kingdom Viridiplantae; phylum Streptophyta; class Magnoliopsida; order Lamiales; family Lamiaceae; genus Pogostemon; species Pogostemon cablin. Next base: position 97,819 of record JAHCLQ010000875.1, read on the forward strand.
AAATGATGTAAATAAGCATCAAAACGAAGGAAATGTTGATCGTAATTAAGTAAATATGCTTCAAAATGAAGTAAATATACATCGAAATGAAGAAAATATTGATCGTAATGAAGTTAATATGCATCAAAATGAAGAAAATATGCATCAAAACAAAGGAAATGTTGAATGTAGTGAAGTAAATCTGCATCAAAATGAAGGAAATATGCATCAAAATGAAGTAAATATCAATTGAAAAGAAAGAAAAATACATCAAAAATTTGAATTAAAATGAAGTAAATATGCATCGAAACAAGAAAATGAGCATCAAAATGAAGTAAATGTACATCAAAACAAAAGAAATATGCATAGAAACGATGGAAATGTTGATTTTAATGAGGTAAATGCATCAAAATGAAGTAAATATGCATCGAAATGAAGGAAATATTGGTCGTTATGAAGTAAATATGCATCAAAATTAAGGAAATATGCCTCGAAATGATGTAAATATGCATCAAAATGAAGGAAATGTTGATCGTAATAAAGTAAATATCCATCAAAATAAAGTAAATATGCATCGAAACGAAGGAAAATATGCATCAAAACAAAAAAAATATGCATCGAAATCTAAAGAAATATTGATCGTAATGAGGTAAATGCATCATAATGAAGTAAATATACATCAAAATAAAGGAAATGTTGATCGTAATGAAGTAAATATCCATCAAAATAAAGTAAATATGCCTCGAAATGAAGAAAATGTTGATCATAATTTGGTAAATATGCATCAAAATGAAGTAAATATCAATCGAAACGAAGGAAATATGCATCGAAACGAAGTAAATATGCATCAAAATTTGAATCAAAATGAACTAAATATGCATCGAAATGAGAAAATGAGCATCAAAATGAAGTAAATGTGCATCAAAACGAAAGAAATTTTCATCGAAACAAAGGAAATGTTGTTCATAATGAGGTAAACATGCATCAAAATAAAGTAAATATGCATTGAAACGAAGGAAATATTTATCGTAATGAAGTAAATATTCATCAAAATGAAGAAAATATATATCGAAATGAAGTAAATATGCATCGAAATGAAGTAATTATATACATCGAAACGAAAGAAATATGCATCGAAATGATGGATATATGCATCGAATCGAAGGAAATGTTGATCGTAATGAAGTAAATATGCATCAGAATGAAGGAAACACACATCGAAACAAAGGAAATGTTGATCATAATGAAGTAAATATGCATCAAAATTAAGTAAATATGTATCGAAACGATGAAAATGTTGATATGAATGAATTAATTATGCAACAAAATGAAGTAAATATGCATCGAAACGAAAGAAATGTTGATCACAATGAAGTAAATATGCATCAAAATGAAGTAAATATTTATCGAAATGAAAGAAATATGCTTCAAAACGAAGAAAATGTAGATCTTAATGAGGTAAATATGCATCAAAATGATGTAAATAAGCATCAAAACGAAGGAAATATTGATCGTAATGAAGTAAATATGCATAAAAATGAAGTAAATATACATCGAAACGAAGGAAATATTGATCGTAATGAAATAAATATGCATCAAAATGAAGAAAATATGCATCAAAACGAAGGAAATGTTGAACGTAGTGGAGTAAACCTGCATCAAAATTAAGGAAATATGCATCAAAATAAGGTAAATATCAATTGAAACGAAAGAAAAATGCATCAAAATTTGAATCAAAATGAAGTAAATATGAATCGAAACAAGAAAATGAGCATCAAAATAAAGTAAATGTGCATCAAAATAAAAAAAATATGCATCGAAACGAAGGAAATGTTGATCGTAATGAGGTAAATATGCATCAAAATGAAGTAAATATGCATCGAAACGAAGGAAATATTGATCGTAATGAAGTAAATATGCATCAAAATGAAGAAAATATGCATCAAAACAAAGAAAATGTTGAACGTAATGAAGTAAATCTGCATCAAAATGAAGGAAATATACATCGTAATGAAGGAAATATGCATCGAATCGAAGGAAATGTTGATCGCAATGAAGTAAATATGCATCAAAACGATGGAAATATGCATAAAAACGAAGTAAATATCAACCAAAATGAAGAAATTATGAATCAAAATGATATAAATATGCATCGAAACGAGAAAATGAGCATCAAAATGAAGTAAATGTCCATCAAAACAAATGAAATATGCATCGAAAAAAAGGAAATATTGATCATAATGATGTAAATGCATCATAATGAAGTAAATATGCATAGAAACGAAGGAAATGTTGGTCGTAATAAAGTAAATATGCATCAAAATTAAGGAAATATGCATCGAAATGAAGTAAATATTCATCAAAATAAAGTAAATATGCATCGAAACGAAGAAAATGTTGATCGTAATTTAGTAAATATGCATCAAAATTAAGTAAATATCAATCGAAATGAAGGAAATATGCATCGAAACGAAGTAAATATGCATCAAAATTTGAATAAAAATGAAGTAAGTATGCATCGAAACCAGAAAATGAGCATCAAAATGAAGTAAATGTGCATCAAAATAAAAGAAATATGCATCGAAACGAAAGAAATATTGATCATAATGAGGTAAACATGCATCAAAATGAAGTAAATATGCGTTGAAATGAATGAAATGTTGATCGTAATGAAGTAAATATGCATTAAAATGAAGAAAATACGTATTGAAATGAAGTAAATATGCATCAAAATGAAGTAATTATATACATCGAAACGAAGGAAATATGCATCGAAATGATGGATATATGCATCGAATCGAAGGAAATGTTGATCGTAATGGAGTAAATATGCATCAGAATGAATGAAACATACATCGAAACAAATGAAATGTTGATCGTAGTGAAGTAAATATGCATCAAAATAAAGTAAATATGTATCGAAACGATAAAAATGTTGATCTGAATGAAGTAATTATGCAAAATATGAAGTAAATATGCATCGAAACGAAGGAAATGTTGATCGCAATGAAGTATATATCCATCAAAATGAAGTAAATTTTCATCGAAACGAAAGAAATATGCATCGAAAGGAAGGTAATGTAGATCTTAATGAGGTAAATATGCCTCAAAATGATGTAAATAAGCATCAAAACGAAGGAAATGTTGATCGTAATGAAGTAAATATGCATCAAAATGAAGTAAATATACATCGAAATGAAGAAAATATTGATCGTAATGAAGTAAAATATGCATCAAAATGAAGAAAATATGCATCAAAACAAAGAAAATGTTGAACGTAATGAAGTAAATCTGCATCAAAATGAAGGAAATATGCATCAAAATGAAGTAAATATCAATTGAAACGAAAGAAAAATGCATCAAAATTTGAATCAAAATGAAGTATATATGCATCGAAACAAGAAAATGAGCATCAAAATGAAGTAAATGTGCATCAAAACAAAAGAAATATGCATCGAAACGAAGGAAATATTGATTATAATGAGGTAAATGCATCAAAATGAAGTAAATATGCATCGAAACGAAGGAAATATTGGTCGTTATGAAGAAAATATGCATCAAAATTAAGGAAATATGCATCGAAATGAAGTAAATATGCATCAAAACAAAGGAAATGTTGATCATAATAAAGTAAATATCCATCAAAATAAAGTAAATATGCATCGAAACGAAGAAAAATATGAATCAAAACAAAAGAAATATGCATCGAAACGAAGGAAATGTTGATCATAATGAGGTAAATGCATCATAATGAAGTAAATATATATCGAAACAAAGGAAATGTTGATCGTAATGAAGTAAATATCCATCAAAATAAAGTAAAAATGCATCGAAACGAAGAAAATATTGATAGCAATTTAGTAAATATTCATCAAAATGAAGTAAATATCAATCGAAATGAAGAAAATATGCATCGAAACGAAGTAAATATGCATCAAAATTTGAATCAAAATGAAGTAAATATCCATCGAAACGAGAAAATGAGCATGAAAATGAAGTAAATGTGCCTCAAAACGAAAGAAAAATGCTTCGAAACGAAGGAAATGTTGATCATAATGAGGTAAATATGCATCAAAATAAAGTAAATATGCATAGAAACGAAGGAAATGTTTAACGTAATGAAGTAAATATGCATCAAAATGAAGGAAATATTTATCAAAATGAAAGAAATATGCTTCGAAATGAAGGAAATGTAGATCTTAATGAGTTAATATGCATCAAAATGATGTAAATAAGCATCAAAACGAAGGAAATATTGATCGTAATGAAGTAATATGCATCAAAATGAAGTAAATATACATCGAAACGAAGAAAATATTGATCGTAATGAAGTAAATATGCATCAAAATGAAGAAAATATGCATCAAAACAAAGGAAATGTTGAACGTAATGAAGTAATCTGCATCAAAATGAAGGAAATATGCTTCAAAATGAAGTAAATATCAACTGAAACGAAAGAAAAATGCATCAAAATTTGAATAAAAATGAAGTAAATATGTATCGAAACAAGAAAATGAGCATCAAAATGAAGTAAATGTGCATCAAAATAAAAAAATATGCATCGAAACGAAGGAAATGTTGACCGTAATGAGGTAAATATGCATCAAAATGAAGTAATTATGCATCAAAACGAAGGAAATGTTGATCGTAATGAAGTAAATATGCATCAAAATGAAGTAAATATACATCGAATTGAAGAAAATATTGATCGTACTGAAGTAAATATGCATCAAAATGAAGAAAATATGCATCAAAACAAAGGAAATGTTGAACGTAATGAAGTAAATTTGCATCAAAATGAAGGAAATATACATCGAAATGAAGGAAATATGCATCGAACCGAAGTAAATGTTGATCGCAATGAAGTAAATATGCCTCAAAATGATGGAAATATGCATCAAAACGAAGTGAATATCAACAAAAAAGAAGAAATTATGCATCAAAATTTGAATCAAAATGAGGTAAATATGCATCGAAACGAGAAAATGAGCATCAAAATGAGGTAAATGTCCATCAAAACAAAAGAAATATGCATCGAAATGAAGGAAATATTGATCATAATGAGGTAAATGCTTCATAATGAAGTAAATATCCATCGAAACGAAGGAAATGTTGGTCGTAATAAAGTAAATATGCATCAAAAATAAGGAAATATGCATCGAAATGAAGTAAATATGCATCAAAACGAAAGAAATGTTGATCGTAATGAAGTAAATATCCATCAAAATAAAGTAAATATGCATCGAAACGAAGAAAATGTTGATCGTAATTTAGTAAATATGCATCAAAATTAAGTAAATATCAATCAAAATGAAGGAAATATGCATCGAAACGAAGTAAATATGCACCAAAATTTGAATAAAAATGAAGTAAATATGCATTGAAACCAGAAAATGAGCATCAAAATGAAGTAAATGTGCATCAAAACAAAAGAAATATGCATCGAAACGAAAGAAATGTTGATCATAATTAGGTAAACATGCATCAAAATGAAGTAAATATGCATTGAAATTAATGAAATGTTGATCGTAATGAAGTAAATATGCATTAAAATGAACAAAATATGCATCGAAATGAAGTAAATATGCATCAAAATTAAGTAATTATATACATCGAAACGAAGGAAATATGCATCGAAATGACGGATATATGCATCGAATCGAAGGAAATATTGATCGTAATGGAGTAAATATGCATCAGAATGAATGAAACATACATCGAAACAAAGGAAATGTTGATCGTAGTGACTTAAATATGCATCAAAATAAAGTAAATATGTATCGAAACGATGAAAATGTTGATCTAAATGAAGTAATTATGCAAAATATGAAGTATATATAGCTCGAAATGAAGGAAATATGTTGATCGCAATGAGTATATATGCATCAAAATGAAGTAAATTTCATCGAAACGAAAAAAATATGCATCGAAACGAAGGAAATGTAGATCTTAATGAGGTAAATATGCATCAAAATGATGTAAATAAGCATCAAAACAAAGGAAATGTTGATCGTAACGAAGTAAATATGCATCAAAATGAAGTAAATATACATCGAAATGAAGAAAATATTGATCGTAATGAAGTAAATATGCATCAAAATGAAGAAAATATGCATCAAAACAAAGGAAATGTTGAAC